>PVHY01012429.1:0-44556 GCA_004024945.1 Uropsilus gracilis | reverse complement strand
AAAAAAAAAAAAAAAAAAAAAAAAAAAAAGAATGGCCCACATCAAAAAAATCAAAACAAAACAAAAAACAAGTGCTGGCGTGGATGTGGAGAGAAAGGAACACTCTTACACTGCTGGTGGGAATATAAACTGGTCCAACCACTATGGAAAGTAGTGTGGAGGACCTTCATGCTAACAAAAATGGAACTACCATTTGATCCAGCAATCACTCGTCTGGGAATCTACCCAAAGGAGACCTCAATGCTTAAACGAAGGGACACCTGTAATCGGATGTTTGTTGCAGCACTATTTATAATTGCAAGGACATGGAAACAACCCAAATGTCCCAAAACAGAGAAAGAATGAAAAAGATGTGGTAAATATACACTATAAAATACTACTCATCAATTAAAAATGACAAATTTGTTGAATTTGAGATAACATGAATGAACCTAGAAGAAATCATATTAGCAGAAACAAGTCAGAAATAAAAAGACAAAAACCAAATGGTTTCACTAATATACAGGACATGGGAAAAACAAATAAGTGGCCAGGAAGAAAAGCAAAACAAGCTAATAACTAAACTAAAGTACACAACTAGGGGGTGGGGGAGTGTGAAGAGGATCAGGGAGTGGGAGTGGGAGCAGTCAGGGAGGGGAGGTGGTGGGTGAATCCTGGGGATTACAAAGATGTGAAATATATATATATATATATATATATATATATAATTCGATAAAAAAGAGAGAGCAACGGAGATTAGAAGTACTCAGGTACTTGTTTAGAAGACACTATCCCATCAGGAGGGTTCCATTGTTCCCAGGACCACATATCTTCACTTTGGAGATAGGGGTTTGAGTGTTTGAATTTAGAGGTAGTGGTATAAATGTACAGTCATTAGCAGGCACTGATCTTAAGTACAGAGATGATGAATTTCCACATGTGTGTGTTCTCTATATATTTAGCAATGTCAGACATGCTCAATTGCTAGGAAGCCTTTTCAGACTCCTTTTCAATCAGTCCACCCTCCAGAGAACCATTAATTTCAAACTTTTGAACATAGGTCAGTTTTGCTTGTCCTTGAACTTTATATATACAAAACAGAGCTTTTTCTTCTTGTTTGGCCTTCCCCCCCCCCTCAGTGAATATGTTAACAATCAAATTCATTATTTCTATATTTTTAAATATGACCAAGGGTGACTCTATTATCAAAACAATTAATACTGGACTGATAGTTGCTGGGATATTTCAATGAGCTAATTGTACATAAAATAATTAGTACTTGTCAAGTACTTGAAGTTGAAAAAGTTATTCAGATTAAGGGGAAAGTGACATCCTTATTGTTACACTTTAATCTTAGCTCCTTGTTTTCTGTTTGTAAAAGAGGGGTCCAATTTTTGGTCATGTTATCATCTTTAGTATTTTAGTTTTAAAAAGTCCAAAAAAGTCTTTCAATAAATTTTAGCCTTTAAAAATCTAAAATAAATTTTTGCTATGGGGATTTAACAATATATTGGTGTATATTTATGTGTGTTTTGAATGTGAGTTAATTATTTCTTAGGCTCTGGATCAGATTTCTGCAGTGATTGACTTGACACTTCAATATTAGAAAAATCATCTAGATGTTTTGTTACATTGTAGTATTAAATGACATTTTTAATCAGAGAGAGAATGTTATTATAAATCAATGAAAAATTAAATAAAAGAGTAATGCTCTGACAGGCAACTTTACTCCAAGAAATTCACTGTGTTTTTATAATAGAATAGTAGAATATAGTCTTTGTCTTAAGACATAATTTGAATCTATGGTTCTCGGTGCAGTTCTAGCAAATGTTTTAAGTACCTAGACAAAGGAGAAGGAAACAGAATTCTGAGAATTTGGAGTATACAGTCAGGGAAATCTCTCACTGTAGAAATAAATAGAAGGATCTGAGAAAGCAGATAACTACAGATTTCTGGATTCAAGAAAGGATTAAGAGCTGCTAGGATTTTTATGGAGGAAAGGTCAGCTTTGAATAGGAATCAAAGTTCTATATGTCTCTGATGATATATTTTCAGTCAGAGTTATTACTGCCGCTGTAACATATACTTAACATGCCATGAAAATGGCAAAAATCAAATCCCTTCAACACCAAAAATTGTCAGTTCAGTTGAACAGGAAACTTGTGGAGTCATAACACATATTAAAAATAGAAACAATAGGACACATGATTTGCTTTTCACAGATGCACTCCTCAGTTCATTCCGAGGTAGTGTGTTCATGTTTTAATACAAAGGAAAGCACTGACTTTTTCTCCCCCTAAGTCTCTTATTAGCCTCTGCTATTGGGTAACTGCAATAAAAAGAACATAGGGGTGACAGTAGGATGGAACTTGAGTGCTTTCCAGTGACTAAGAGAATTTGTTGGCTACTGAAAATATGGGCAGCAAAAGATTAGCTGAGCAGGCAACTGAGAGGAGGAGAGGTAGTGGTCTGTCTAAGCAAGGCTCTGAGGACCTTTGGATGAGAGGTAGTTCTCATTCTCAGCAAGGCAGCCACAAAGTTTAATTATCCATTGAATACTTACTATGTTACCCTTCGTGTTATTGGGGCTCTTTCTTTACCATGAAGGTGATCTATTTTATGGGGAAATTATCAGCTTGGAAATGGAAGATCTAAATACAAGAGTTTGGATCATTACTTTGTGGGTAAAGACTAAGAAGAACATATGTGTGGTGGAAGAAAGACAGCATGGTGTAATCCTGGAAGGATGACCAGTAAATTGGGGTTTATTTTTTACTTATTTATTGTATGATTTTTTTTAAATTGAAGTGATATTATTTAAAAGATGACACTATTTAGAGATATAGATTCATACCTGTTCAGGTGTATGCTACCATACCTTCCCTGCCACAGAGCAACTATTAACTTCTTGCTACATTATATAGTTCCCCCTTTTCTGAAACCTTTCTCTCATGACACTCTCAGTTCTATAGTCAGATTCTTAGGGTATGTTTTAGCTAATTTTTTTCTGTGGCTTTGTTTTGTTTCTCTATAGTTCACATATGGCTGAAATCATCCTGCATTTGTCTTTTTTCTGACAGCATAATCCTCTCAAGTCCTACCAATGTTATTCTAAATGGAGATTTCATCAGGTCTCATAGCTGAATAGTAATCTATTGTTTAGGTATGCTGCATTTTCTTTTATACACTCATCTGTTATTGGGCACTAATGTTGTTTCCATTACTTGGCTATTGGAAATAATATTGCAGTGAAAATGGGAGTGTACATAGTCCTTTGCATTAGTGCTTTTGCATTGTTCAGCAAACTCTTAGAAGGAGGACTGCTGGATCATGTGGTAGATCTACTTTTAATATTTTAAGAAATGCCACACTATTTTCTATTGTAGACCCAGTTACATTCCCAATAGTGTGTGAATATTTTTTTTCCCATATCCTTGTCAACACTTGTTTTTTTTTTTTTTTTTTTTTTTTTTTTTTTTTTTTTTTTTTTTTTTTTTTTTTTTTTTTTTTTTGATGTGACCCTTTCTTATAGATGTGAGGGGGTATTTCTTTCTTTTTTAAAATTAATATTTTTATTGATTATGCATATATTTATATACATATATGTATACACACACATACGCATATATATTACATCATTGTCTACACCAAAGTTCTCCCATCACCTTATTACCCATGAACCATCTTAATCTCCTGTGCCCTTCCCTTTCCTGACTTTACCCTCCTCCCCCTCTCTTGCTCTATGCTTCTGTTCTGTTGGTGAAGGGGTCTTTCATTGTGGTTCTGATTGACATTTCCCTGATGGCAAGTGATGATAAGCATTTTTCCCCCTGTACTTGTTGGTCATTTGTATATCCTTCTTTGGAGAATGGTCTTGTTATCTCTTCTGTCCACTTTTGGATTGGATTATTTGTTTGTCTTTGCTAAATTGTATGAGCTATTTATAGAGCTTGAATAATAATTCCTTGACTGATATATGCAGTGTTAATAATTTCTCCTTTGGTAGGTATATTCTCATTTTTATGATAGTTTCTTTTATTACATGAAGGTTTTGAGTTTGTTGTAGCCCTATTTGTTTAGTTTTACTTTTGTTTCTCTTACTGTCATAGTTGAGGTTCCAAAGGCATCTCTGAAACCAATGTCACAGAGTATTTTGTCTGTGTTTTCTTTTAAATATTTGGTGGTTTCAGGTTGTATGTCTAAGGCTTTAATTGATTTTGAGTTATTTTTTGTGTATGAGAGCATGGTCTAGTTTATTTCTCTGCGTGTGGCTCCCCAATTTTCCCAGAACCGTTTGTTGAAGAGATTTTTCTTTTTTCAGTGTACTCCCTTGGCTCCTTTGCTGCACATTAACCATCTGTATAAATGCATTTATTTCTGGGTTCTCAATTCTATTCCATCATTCTGTGAATGCACTTTCATTTCAATACCATACTGTTTTGATTAGTATAGGCTTGTATTACATTTTGAACTGTGGGAGTATGATGACTGCTTTTTATTTCTTCTAAGTGTTGTTTTAACTACTCAGGTCTTTTGTGGTTACATATATATTTCAGTAACATTTATTCTATTTATATGACTAGTGACATAAATCTGAATTTAAATTTCATTTCTATTCCTTTCCAGTGAATGATCCTGGACAAGACTTTTGCACTTTTGAAACTTTCTTTTTAGAATGGCGATGTTAATAGTTATAATACTTGTAACTCAGTACTAAGATGAATAATTAATGTCTAGGGAAGGTGAAGGAGAGTGGTCCTGATGATTCTTAATCTACTTGTTAAGCACCTAATTTTTCAGTGATTTCTTTTTTTATTATACACTAGGGACCAATGTTCTAAAAGGGAACAGTATAGTTTCCTGCAGCAAGTCTGATATCTGACTCTCAAGGGATCTGGGATACATTTACTTTCTGCTTTCATGACTTGAGATGAATCTATTTTGGATGGCAGGTTAATAATTATTTTAACTTAATTCACACAATTTAACTTTATGTACTTAATCATGTATCTATTTTCATCAACAAACTGCTTTTGGGATGAGTGGTATAAAGTAAGGAGGGAGGAAATATTAACTTTTAGATGTTTAGAATATTAAATTTTTGATGTTTAGGATATTAAATTTTAGATGTTTGTTCACTTAGCCCTGATATTTATGCAAAATTGTCATTTGCTTTCAGAAAAATCTGTATCTCTGAACATCCTGTGTGCAGAGGTGTTATTTCATACAGTATTTGGTTCCTAAGAAGTAACATCAATTAGGGAAATAAGCTTTTATTTGAAACCCACTAGGACATTTGTGGGTTTCATATACCTAGCCAACTCTAAACAAGCATTGGTAATCAGTCCCTACTTTATATTAACCTGGCAAATTCAGATGATTGAGACTTGGATTTCTCAAAGTGAGACATATCTATTTGTTAACAAAATTTAACAGCTATCATGTAGGTTTTCAGGGGGCAGGTAAAAGTAGGTTTTTCAACTCCTGCTTGGATAAGCACTGGATAAGAATATTAAGTCTCTAACTACCTCTTCCTCCCTCTTCCGGCTCCCCACACACCACCCAGCTCTCCCAGATGTTTCAGATTCCAAGAATTTTTGCATTGATTAAACATTCTATTTTTACTTGTTTCCCCATCCCAGACCTTGAAATGTTATCTTTACTTTTATTGCTTGAGATCAGGGCTATTTCTGGAAAGTGTGAGGTTGAGGGAAAAATCACATTTTGTGCTCTTCTCTCCTCTGGTTATTTTATTTCATAGAGGTAGGAGCCCAGGTAATTTTAAGGGCAACTGATATAAGTGGTAAGACTATTCAAAGTCCAACCCTGTAAAATTTTGCTGGAGTTTCCTGAGGGGTAAGGGAGTGTTATGGATTTGTTGTATGTAAATGATTCGGTTATTTATTTATTATTTTATTTTTACTAATACTGCAACTTTTGCTTAGAAATTTTGAGTAGATAGAGTGAATTTGTGTATGTAAGAAAGGGTGGGGCATATGAGTGAATGTGAGTATGATCATTTCCCAATATTCCGCAAGTGAAAGACAACAATGCTGTAGGGCATAGGCTTTTGGAAACGAACTACTATTTCTGGGGATGAATATGTTCTAGCAGTCTAGCAGTCTACCTCCAACCCTAATTCACTTCAGTGATTTGGTCCCATAGTCACTGCTTTCAAGTTATTCGTGGGCCAGTGATTAGAGGCAGCTCTGGGATATAATAGAACACACTGGGGGATGGGGCGGTCAAGCCAGGAACAAGGAGACTTGGAACAAAACTGGAGCTACCACTTCCAAACTTCATCACAAACAAGTCAGTTAACCCCCAGAGCCAACTTCCTTATGCACCAAAATGTCAGCAACATCTGCTTCATAGGACAATGTTCTTCTGTGGATTAAACAGAACAGTGATGAAGTAATTCTAGTTCAGACTGACCTGAACTTGCAGGAATTTCATGAAGTTCATAGGAATGTCCTCTCATGAGGAATTGCTTTCATGGGACTTTATGTGCCCCAACATCTCTTACAAATGATCCTCACTTGTCTAAAAGTGAAAAAGGATTTATCAAAATGAAAATTTCAGTAGCATTTCATCAGTAGTTGTTTTTTGTAGTTTTCCTCATAATTATCTTTATTTTGTGAAATAGGGATAGTTGATGGGAAGGCTCTATGACCCCCCCCCCCAGACTGGAAGGGGTTCACTATGTGTCTAAGTGAGGTACAGATACCTACCACAAATCTTTGGACCAGAGTATCTGAGAATGACACCTGGAAAGAACTGGCAAAAATCAAAACCTTTTGATGATTCTTGTGTACACCAAAGACTCGAACACTGCTTGCCCTGTTTCTGGGCATTCATTTCTTATTTGGTCATGGGACTTGAGCACAAATTTTGATAGTGGAAGTCTAGGAAAGAGTTGTTTGAATATAGGGGAGAAGGGGCAAGCTGAGGCAGATGGGTTACGTTAAATGATGTTGATTTGAGGACCAGTTCCTATCTTATCAGGAATCATCACCATCTGGGGAGAGAGAGCAGGGCTGATTGTGAAACTAGTGAGGCAGTAAATTAACTTGAGTTCTTTCTCTCCAAATGTTTAAATGTTATTTATTATATATGTATTAATTATGTTATATTTATTATATATTATATATTTATTATATTATTTATTGTATAGATGTACATTTCATTGTTTTAACATTAAATTATATCAGCATATACGCTACATTTCTACTGGTGGCAGACAGGAAACAGAGTTGTTTCACATCACATAAAACCTAGAAAAGGACTCTACACCAATGTGTTGGGGTATTTTCTTACAACAAAATACCCCTGGTAAACTGTGTCAGTTTATACAGCAAATATAACTTTGATCTTTCATTTTCTTGTTTTTTGCTTGTTTCTTGTTTTTCTGGAAAGGCTCAATGCTGATTTATTGTATATAGGATAGACTCTTGTGGCAAGGGGACTTTTTCTTCTCTCTGGAAACACATTTGGATCTAATGAGCATGTTTGCAGCATACGAAACAGGCAAGACGTAAGTTATTGTCCTTCCTGAATTTAATTCTGTCTTTGTGACACTCAGTCCACATGAATAGGGAATGTTTTCCTCCCAGTGACACATCTGCAGTTCCTCCTTCGACCTTCCACCCGAACATCCTTCAACAAAAGCTTTCCTACCAAGCACATGAGGTTTCAGACAATTTCACAGGCTATGGGGGAGTTCCTGGAACAAAGTGGAAAGCCCAAAATAGATATCCGGGAAGAAAAAAGGAAATGGTGACAAAGAACTTACTTTAAAATGACAGGACTCTCCTTTTATTACCACAGTTGAATCTCATGAATTTTTGGTCTTCACTGTCAAGTGGGGTGTTTCCCATGGATTGTTCATGTTCCTTGTTTCCTCCCTGAATGAGAAAAAAGGAAACTACTCTGATGATCTGAGTAATTCTAGCCTTCAAGCTGATCAGAAGTCATTGATCTAGGCTTACACAGAATTCTCAGTCACATAATGCAGGACTTAGAACTTCTGTTTCTGTGAAAATCCATCCACTCAGCAAATGTTTCTTAAGTACCTACTATGGGAAGGTTTTGTGTTAAGCACTGGGTTACAGCAATCAGTAATAAGAAATGCCCCTGCTATCTGGGAACTTCATCTAAGGAAGACATATAGTGAATGTGGAATGCTATAAAATACGATGCTAAAGGATGACTATGACTTGCTCTGTGATCTTTGGCTGACTACAGTCCTGTGACATCCAACAAAGAGAAGTAGTGGACTGTACAGCATCCTCCCAAAAGTTCACATCCACCCAGAATCTTGGCATGTTGCACTATTGGAAAATAGAGTCATTGCATATGTAATTAATACAATAGGAGGCCATATTGGGTTAGGTTGGACCCTTACTCCAATGACTGGTGTTCTTGTGAAAAGAAGGGAGGAGACAGACACACAAGAAGAAGATCATGTGAAGACAGAAATGGAAATTTCAAAGATGTTGACAAATACTAAGGAAAGCCAAACAGCCACCAGAGGCTAAAAAAGAGATGTAGGCAGATTCTTACTTTGAGTCCAGGTAACCATCAGCCCTGCCAAAACCTTGCCTTTGGACTCCTTGTTTCCAGAACTACATGAAACCACATTGGTGTTCTCTGCAGCTACACAGTTTGTGTGTAGGAAACCAATACAGCTGCTCTTGCTAAACTCTGCCTGTTGTTGTCCAGTCCTTTGCTTTGTACTTGAATCTAACCAAAAATCACACACAACGTACCTCTTCATATTTGAAAACTACTGACTAGTGCTACAAGGGAGAACCAGTCAGGATATGGCTCAGTAATGCAAAAGCTTCCTGGTTGCTTTTTGCTTTGTTTTGTACTTTAGCATTTTCTAATCTAGTTATGACTGATTCTTAGAACTACACAGATAATTCCCTTGGATGTGGTTGTCTTCCTTTCCATGCTTATCTGCTGTCCTTCTCTACTTGAGTTACCTCCAAATCCTTTCTGAAAAGTCTTTGTTCTTTGTAACATAGTATGGTATCTAACAACATGGACCCACTAACTCATAGTACAAGGAGGTCTTACCTCCTTGACAAAGATTAGTAAGAAGATAATGACTGTGTAAATAAGAATATTTAGCTTATGTGTTCCTAGTTGTATTTATAATGTAATACTGTTCCTGTTGAGAGAAGCAAATCTAATAAACTATAATGTTACAGAAGCCTATGAGAGTTTTGATGACTTGTTCAATATCTGATCAATACCAAAAACAAGATTAAATCAAAGATCACTGACTATATCAGGCCTTGTTCAGGATGCAGTGACCTTTATTTTACAGATTTGAATGACATAGATGCCAGAGATAAGGATTTTTCTATCAGGTTGCTTTACCTTGGAAAATTTTCAAAATCCTTACTTCCCATTTCTTCTCTCAGCCCCATTATTAAGCAGATACCAGATGGTGAATCACAGATTATATTTCAGTTTCTCCATTCACTCAGAAATGTTATGACCTGGTTTCATAGCACAGGGGAAAAGTATTTCCAAAGAAGCTTGAAAATTATTGAAAAGGTTGAATGCTCATCTGATACCATCTCTGGGTCATATCTAAGGGTAAACCTACCTTTTTAATCTATGCCTTTTGGAAGCTACTGGACACATCATGTAGAAAGAAAAAAACCCAATCATGGTTTGTGAGAAAGTGAATCCAGGATTTCTGGGGACCAGCCACCTGCTGTGCTCCTTTCTTACCACACTGGCCCTATGGAATAGGCCAATCAGACCTAACTCATCCTAGCAGCTGTCAGCACCTATTCTCACTTCTAGACATGTACCCAGGTGAAAGGATCAGGTTATCATATGTGTCATTTCAGAAAAGTTACTTAACCTCTGGGCTCAGTTTCCTCACCCATAAAATGGTGCTATTATCCACTTCTGAGGACTGATATGAGCATCAAAGAGTAAATGTTCCTAAATTGGGGAACAACGCTTATTTTTAAAAATTACTATGATCATTTGCGTATTTGTGTGCATGGTCTTAGTTACTATGAAATCTTACCTGGGAAGAAATTTCCTTTAGACCATATTTAAGAAGTAAAACATCTTCATTCAAATCTTAGCTTCAGAAACTTATTAGTCCAGACACTAATTAATGTGTCTGGACTTTCTCAGGGTTTCTAGGATTGTGGGCAGCTGAGGGACCCCTTTCTGACTAGTCTAGGGCACCCTGATGCAGGGCCTGGGTTGGGGAAGCAGGAAAAGGCCGAGAAGGGGGCCCTCTTTCAGGTTTGTTGCTCTGCTGGATTGCTCCAGCTCTACAGGGCTCCTGCCTTAATGAGGACATGCTACAGAAGACCGAGAAGGGCAGTTCATGCTAAAATAATGGGGACATTTGATTGTGTTGGCTGACCTCTCCTGGAGAGACAGATTCTCTTCCCTGCAGCCATCATATCAGGTCTTTCTGTAGTTATTTAGCTGCTGTTCAGTCTCTTGCCCTATATTTTGCATCTTTCTGACAAGACAGGGCACCATTTTCCTCTTCATCTAAGGATTAAGTCTTATGCCTCTGCTCTGAGGGAAAGAACATGGTAGGTATGGGATTGCTAAGGGGTCTGGAAATATCCAAGAGGAGAAGAGCACCTTCTGAAAACCTTCTTTAAGAAATCAATTTGGATGACACACTAAGTATCTGTCAAAACCTGGGACCAGTGGGTAAGGTGGAGGGTAAGATATACAAGCAAATGAGGAATTGTAAATGAAATGGCCATGTCATCTGTAGGCATGTGAGTTTCATTTGAACATCTGGGCAGCTGTGCTATAAAGGAATGAGTGTTGCTTTGCCTTTGAAAACAAAAGTTTTAGGTTTTGTTTCAGCTCTGCTTTATGCCTTAGGCTGAGTACTCTTAGACTGTGTGCTTTTAGACTGAATACTTTTAGTACTCTTAGACTGAGCCTTGCTGTCCTCAACTGTAAAAGGGGATAATCATGCCTGCTTTACCTGACAGACAGGTTGTAACCATTAAATGAGTTTAATGTCTGTGAAAGTGCCCCATAAATGACTAAATGCCACATAAATGTTATTATCAGGTTATGGCCCAATAAAAAAGGACTTCATATCTCTTGAGACATACTCAATGCATGGGCTTGATGTCCAAGGAAATTGAAATTAGCTGATGACTTCATATGGAAACTAAAGAAAAGTGTCTGTGAACTCAAATCACTCTCTAAGGCAGCTTTTTGTCATTTCCAAATGAATTCAGGAAGTATCTAAGAGTTGAAGCAGTTTCACTGCATCATTTGCTTTCAAAATCTCAAGTCATCTGGAAAATTACAGGGTTGGAACAACTAAGAATGTGAAGCCACTGAGGAAGGCATTTCTGGAGGGCCCAGCAGCCTGATGCTGCTGAGTTTTGCTGCATACACCATGGAGAAGTTGGCTGTGCTCAAACAGAGAGCAGGACTGTAGAACTAAATTAACTGGAAGAGTTTTTCTGTGTTGCATCTCAAAAACCCTAAGGTGAAAATTAACTTGCTTGAGCTTGCTCAAGGATTTTCTGGTGCAACAGGGAAAAGGTAAATCATAATCATAGTCATAATAAAATCATGACTAGAGGAGATGGAGAGTTAAAATTCTCAAAACCGTGTCTCCATTGCTGGGACAAGAGGCCCCTGCGTAGACCATAAGGATTATATGTGTTCCTCTCTGAATTCAACTCTTTGATTTTCTGCATTGAATATGCAAAATTCATTTCACTATTGGAGCTCTTGAAAGATGGAAGATACAGTGCTATTTCACCTCTGCCTTTAGTGGACTTTTCATCTCACAGACTAAGTGAAGAACACAGATATGGGTCATAGTCAACAGATTGTAACAACAGACAACTGACCAACAGGAACACATTCTGGCATGAACAATTGATCCGGATTACCAGTGAGTATGAGGTCATTGCTAGCCCTAGTACATTCAGCCTCATCTATCCATGGATTCAATATCCTTGGATTCAAACAACGGAAAGACAGTACCAATTATGCAGTGATAGTCTATGATGACTGCGCCTGTACTGAATGTTGTGCAACTTTTTATCATTAGTCCATAATCATAAAATCTAATAACTGTTTTTTTACATAATATTTACCTTATGTTGGGTAGTATAAGTAATATAGAGATGATCAAAGTAGAAAAAAGAAAATGCATAAGATATCTGCAAATATCATACCATTTCATATAAGGAATTTGAACATCTGTGATATTTGGTGTCTAAGAAGGTACTGGAATAATTCCTCACAAATACTGCAGGAAGGATAACTTGAAAGCCCTGTTAATTGCAACAAAGAAAGTAAAGTGAATCATTAATTTGAAGTCATGTCTATAGAATATAATTTAAATCTTTCAAAACTTAAATTATAATTCAATAAATTCCATGCTACTTGGTGTGGGAAATTAACTCTCCATCTAACTGCAATTGTCCCCAGGCACTTTTGAGAACTCCCTGTATATGTCTGCATAATGTTTAGTGGAGCCTTGGTCTCTGGCCTCCACTCCTAGAAATGCTAGAAACACCATGTTTTGGTAACATTCCCCTCTTGCCCCCTCAGGGACTCCACAGAAGGGCAGCTGCTCTCCTTCACTTGATATGGACCCTTCATCTTTGATGTCGACCTGATCTAAACCATTCTTCTCTATAGTTCCTATTTTATTCAAATCTCATGAATATTTATCGCCCTGTGATGCCTAGGAAAATGCTAGTAACACAGTATCTCCAGCACCATCTTCTTTAACTAACTGTATAGTAGGACAAAAAGAAAAGTTCTCCATCAGCTCCCAATCACAATGAACCCTCTGAACTCTGACTGTTGTATGTTTCCAGTCAGAAACCCAAAGTTAAGGCAAGTTTTTACTCATGAAGAGATTCTGATTCTCCATAGAGAAACTGGACTGATACAGACTGCACTTGGCCAGTGACAAACATCACATGAAGTCCTGGGAGATATATTCTGCGTTCTTGTTCTGCTGTCCCCTTGCTCAAGTCACTCATCCTCATATGGAGCCTTTATGTCCATGTCTGAAAGTAAAAGGATTGATCTAGATGTTCTCTCTTTGCCATTCTAGTACTAGGCTTTTTTCTGATCCCATTAAAACACAAGACAGCAATTTTGGACAATGTATATAACCTTCTGTGATAATAAGACATAGACTGTATGTGTCCCAAGAAAGGGGAGAACCACAGTGAGCTGCTGGTATCTTTGGAAGACTCGGTGGATGAAAAGGACTCATTTAGGTACTATAGAGTGATTTAGTAGTGGCTTTATTTAGTCACAGATATGAAAAATTGGTTCACTTCTACCCAGGGATTAGGTATAGGGAGTTATTATTTGAAGCAAAATTTTAGTTAGCAGAAGTGGTATGGGGGTGGGTGAACTAGGTGTGCACTGGATTGAATTCATTGTATTTATATACCCTATTTGTTTTTCTAAATCCCAATTCCATTTCTTTTGATTTTTTCCTGATCTCTAATCAAAAGAGTAGTGGCAAACCATTTGTACATTTCACTACTTTTTGTTTCTTAATGCTAAGGGAAAGAAAAATCTGTCTCACTGTGTATTAATTACCATTCCATTGTCTTGCTGGACTCTCCTTCCTATTGTCTTCAAATTATTTTAAAAGTTCCCATAGGTATGAATTAGAGTGATATCTCATCTTCAAAGAAAACATCCTCCCTCCAAAGAACCATGTTTGACCATAATCACACCTTTGCATAGTTTATCTCTTTTTAAATCTGGACTTTACCTGAAATTCATTCTAATAGCGAGGTGATGCAGTGTGTCTTTCAAGACATGGCTTAAGAAAGCTTGATGCTTCTTCCTGAAAATTTTGAATTGTTTACTCTTGGAAAACTGTTGGGAAAAAGCCACCATTTAAAGAGGATAACTACCAAGCTATTCTGAAGCATCAGACTGGAATTGCAAGCAGAAAAGCCTGGAGACTAGAGAGGTCATAAGAGAGACAGGTCAAGGGGTACCAAGATGATTGGCAAACAAATCATTTTGGAGGGAATTCTCAGTCTAGTCCATGCCATGTTGGTCAGAAACCAATGAACCAGACCTTTTCCACATTCCTTGCACAAAGAATCAAGCAAAAGTGGTTATTTAACTCACTAAGTTTTGGGCATAGTTTTTAAGTTTCAGTGGATTCCTGGACCTGTATTAACAGACAATAAGACTCTTGGAGAAGCATTTTCTGCATTTGGAATACATGAAAAGTGGTAGAGGAGAATAAAGTTGAAGAGAGAATTCAGGGCAGAGTATATCTATCTAAGACATTTGGACTATTGAAAATTTTGATTAGGAGGATGACCTATTTGTAAAATTTAAACTAGTACTCTTCCTGATGCATCAGAGAGGAGAAAATGAACCAGACAAATGAGGAAACCCAGAAAAAGGATAAGAATAGTGTAAAATGGGAAATGGTCATGGGGATGGAGAGGATGTTGGGCAAAGTATAGTAGAGTATTATTATTAATAAGACTTAGCAGCTAACTAAATAGGGAATACAAGGTAGAAGATTCCTTTCTATTTTAGCTTACAGACTAAAGATGACCTTTAGTTTGTAAACTTCATGACTTCAAAAAGCAGATATTAGTAGAGCAGGGCGTGCCAGAAGAAGATTAAATTGACATGAAGAATGGGAGGGAGGATAATAAGGTATTCATTTTTGAGATATTTTGCTAGTTATCTTTTGCTGTGTAACAAAGCATTCTAAAATCGAATGACTTAAAGCAACAAACACTTATTCTATAACAATTTCTCAGGGTCAGGAGTCAGGGAGTGACTTAGTGGGTGGTTCTGGTTCTGGATGTCTCATGAGCTTTTCAGCAAGCTGTCAGCACAAATTGTGCCTATTCAAAAACTTGACTAGCTCTTGAAGATGCCTGGAAATCTCATTCTCATGGCTGTTAGGAAAAGGTTGCAATTTCTTGCCATGTGGCCTTCTCCATAAGATTGGTAGAAGCTTGGCTACCCCTAGCGTGAGTGATGCAAGAGAAAGAAGCAGAAAGAGGAGGGGAGAAGAAAGAAGAGAGAAGAAAGAGAGAAGGAGGGAATGAAGCAGAGAGGTAAAGTTTGAACTGTAAAGGAAGCCAAAGATGTTGCTATCATCTGAATGTGTCACTCTCAAATACATATGTTGAAACCTAACCCCAAAAATGATGATAAAAGGAAATGTAGTCTTTGGGAGGTGGTTAAGCCATGAAGGAGCATCCTTATGAATGAGATTAGTGCCCTTATAAAAGGTGCCAGTGGAATCCCTTGACCTCTTCTACCTTATGAAGAGACACTCATACCATGTAGGCGTGAGGGAATCTGTGAGCCAAAAATCTGGACCATACTGGCAACATGAATTGACTTCTTGCTTCCGGGACTGTAAAAAAATAAAAAATGTTGTTGTTATAAGCCAGTCTATGGCATTTTGTTATTGTGGCTGGAATGGACTAAGTCGGACTTTCTAAAATCTTGGAAGTGACATGCCAACTCTCCTGTCAAGTTACATTATTAGAAGCAGTCAGTAAATAGAGCTTCTCTGGATGGGAGACTTTGTGCACATATATTTAAAATCACCACAATTGCGCTATGTTTTAGTTGTAGTGTTTATCTAGGTGAAGATATTCAGTGGTGAAAATTAAGAATTGTGCAAAGGAAAGCTGGGGTTGAGTATAAAACAGGGATTCATTTTTTATTTAAGTAAAATTAGTTTTTAATACTTTCTTTTCTTTCTTTCTTTCTTTCTTTTTTTTTTTTTTTTTTTTTTTTTTTTTTTTTTTTTTTGACACTAGGTCTCTATTTTTGCCTGTGGAACCGCAGGCTCTTGCTGCCTGGGGTACCACAGACTCAAGCAATCCCCAGCCTCAGCTTCCCAGGTAGCTGGGATTACAGGCGCACGCCACCACGCCCAGCTACTTTTTTTTAACTAGGTCTCGCTACGTGCCCCAGGCAGGACTCGAACCGTGATCCCTAGCCCCAGCTGCTTCATAGGCTGAAGCTTACAGGCACGAGCCACCGTGCCCGGCCAGTTTTTAATACTTTCAATGTGGCAGATACTCTGCTGATTGAGGGGGATTTGGTGGTGAATAAGACACTAAGATGTCTGTCTTTATCACACTGACAACTTTAAGGAAACTTCAAAAAAAATCTTAACACCCTGACAAGGAGTAACAGGGAGTCAGGGATGAAGTTTGACATAACATTTGGAGGAAGTGTAAGAATTGCCTGAATGGAAATGGAATTAGGAGAGAGATGTGGAGGCCAGTGTGGAAGTTGGGAGGGGAAGGTGCTGCCTAGGGATGGGGTGTCTGGCTTCATATAAACAGAATCTGGCTCACAGACTTATTTTATTTTGGCCTGCACTCTGCTTTAAAATAAAATAAAATAGTTGCCAACTTTTAAAATCTTGGATTTCTATTTCCCATAGAGATATGTGTTCCCATGGACGTGATTTGGTGGTGATGTGGAGATAGGGAGGAGGGATGTTCTCTTTCTAGATACTGCTTTGCCAACTCCCCCTCCCCCAGCCCCAGGCCAGTGTTGTTTGCTGGTTCACCCATACTGTCAGGTCAGCTTGTTTCATTCATCTACACTCTCTGTTTCCTCTCTATGACTTTTGAATTTACATCCTTCATCTGATGTTTAGATTCATAGGTATTGAAATCATTCATGATGAAGAATATAAGAGTGGGAGAAAAATTATCCCATAGCAGAGGGAGTCTGATAAAAAAGTCTGGAAGGGGAGGGAGGCTTGGCAGAGTGGTCAGAGGTGTGACAACACTTGGCCATATGAGGATGAAGCCCTGGAGAGGACGGTGTCCATGGGACCAATCACCAAGGGTGAAAGAGCACAGTACTGTGGCATCATGAAAGCAGCCACAATCTCTCTCATGGCATAACTTTGAGCCCCTTCTAAGAAGATGAGAAGGTGAACAGCCAATTACTGAGCAAGTACTGTATGTCAGACCCTGTGCTAAGTGCCTCGCAAACCTAATCTCAGCTCCACCAGTTGGTACTAAGACTGTCATTTATTTTTCCAGATGGGGAAACTGAGACAGAAAAAATTTGAGCTACTGCAGTTAAGAAGCAGAAGAACCAGGCCCTGTGACTCTAGAGCTGGAGTTCTTAGCCTCCAAAGTTCAGGTGTGGCCATTTGAAGTGAGTGCCAGATGAACCTTGGGTTAGCAACCCTTCTGGGAGATTCCTTCATCTGTAGCTACAGAGATACAAGTCTTTTTGAAAGGAGGTAACCTCTTTCTGTGTCTTGGTGTATACTATTATTTTTTCACTTGGGGCAAGTTCCAGGGAGAGGATACTGGCAAGCAGATTCCCAAGACACACTGAGAGGCTGGCTCTTGTGTGTGGAAGTGGCCTTGGATAGCACCTTGGTGCTCAGATGCCTGGCTTCCCAAAGCTGATTTGTGCACAGGGTTTTTGCAAATGAATATTATTAGTTCTCAGTGGTAGGCTCAGCCTTGAACTTGTTATGTGTGGTCACATATGACTCACAGGCCCAGGGCCAGGAGGGGTGCACTGACTGAGCCGTATCACAAGTTCATAGTATGCCCTGGCCTGGATCTTGCCCACACAACTGAAACATTCAATTCTACGGTCCCAAGTTCTCTGCTTCTAGCCCCCCCCCCCCCCCCCCCACTCCCTCCCTGAATGTGATAACTTTGCTCTACCATGGACAGCCTGAAATTCTCCTGGCTGAAGCTTCCTCACAGACTTCTCACAGGAGGGATGACTGAATTCCCAGAGGCAGGTAACTCCAGCTATAAATATAGATCATCAGTACAGACCTTTGCAATAGACTTGGCTTCTCCCTTGGCCTGGTAAGACTAGAGGACCCTCTGAGGAATACACATGACCCCTCCGGTTCCTGGTTTTGGTAATTTCCCTTCACACTTGCTGCCAAGATTTCTTCCTAGCTGTACAGTGCCTTTCTCCTTCCTCCCTTTCCTTCCTTTAGCTGAATCAGAAGGAGGCTAAGCATAGAAACCTTCTCTATTGCAGTATTTGCCCACTATAAGCCTTTAAGACTGATAGGAATACTGCTTTGACAGTTTGAACTTCCTGGAAATAACTTTTTTTGTAATTGGAGACATGTTTGAATAATAAAAGTAAGCTGTCATCCCTGGGTTATGGGTGAAGGAGCTATTAATAGATGAGCAAAAAATCCACAATGTGATAACTTACATTATTGTACAAGGACAATGGAAAATTCTCCAGGAGACAGATAGCATGAAAGGGATTTAAAATTAACCTCATCATGTTTTATTCATCAAGACCTTAAACTGACTTATGTTTTTTATGAAGGCCATATAATTTTGATTCCTTTTACTTCTCTTTTTAAAATAAAACAGCCAGCTATTTCAATAATTATGCAAGGTCACAAACTGAGGTCCTTTGGACCCATCTTGCCTGAAGATCTATTTTTTTTTCTCCATAAATATTTTATAAACTTTCAATCTGAGTCCTAAGCTTGGATCTGGACCCTCTAGTTCATGTAGTCTGCACTGCTCCACACAATGACCCCCTTGCTTCCACAGCCCCCAGGGGCACCTGCTGGGAGTCTTCGATGCTCTGTGGTGCAGATAGAGTGCATTCTATATCCTTGCCTTTGTGCATCCTGAAGCCCCAAAGAGTGTATCTTCCTTAAGCAGATCTTTTCATCTAAATCTACATCCCATATATAGCTTCCAAGAATCTGCCTCAGGCTATTTTGGTCCATGGTGATTTCTCTCTTTCCTATCTTCCCAACACAAATAATACCCCCAAACCTGGGTGGGTGGTGTGATTAATAAAAAAAGTGTTATAATTTTGTCATAATAAAGTTTAGGATCTTGGAGAGCTGGTCTATGGCATGTAATTGATAATGCACACTTCATCGTGAGGAAGAGTGTTTGCACCTTGAAGTTCACTTGAACTACCATGCATTTCAGATTTATTTAGAACATTTGCTTTAAAACTTCAAGTAACAAGAGGGACAGGGGAGATAGAGGGATAGAGGGAGAAGGACTAGAAAATGAAGGGGGAGACAGAGAAATGAGTCTGGAATATTATATATTTTTTTCATTGAGGTAACACTGGTTTCCAACATTATATATGATTTAGAGGTACAGGTTCTCTTCTTTCAGGTACTCTTGCCACACCATTCCCATGACCAAAATTCCCATAGTCCTCCACCATAATCCATTGTGCTCTCTCCCCACATCATACTCTTCCATCACCCTCTCCCATGATATCCTCAGTTCTATACATCTATAGTCAGACTTCTAGGCTTTGTTCCTGGTTTGGCTTTCTCTGACCCTTTATTTTATTTTTTATTTTTTGTAAGTGATACCACCTGGCATTTCTCTTTCTCCTTCTAACTTATTTCACTAAGCATAGTCCCTCCAGTTCTATCCATGCTGTCATAAATAGCAAGAATCTATATCATTTTGTCTAGGTGAGTAATATTCCATTGTGGAATAATATAATTTTTAAAAGAATGATCAAAATTAAAACTTGATCATGTTTGAAATTTCATCTAGTGAGTCTTCTTTATTTTACAAGGAAATCAAAATGTAGACAGTTGATGTGACTGACTCAAGGTTATACTGCTATTTAATGGAAGGCTAATAACAGAACATGCTTATTCATGAAGCAATGTAATTTCTCTCTCTTTCTCCCCCTTAAACTCTTCCTCCTTCCTCCTCCTCTCAGTAATATGGGTATATATGCCTGTGGTGAATAAGTTGAAGATGTAACATTAGGAATGTATGGGTGATTTAAGTTTAGGAAATCTAGGGATAGATTTCAGCAAAATTTTCACCTATAATGTTTAAGGAAAAGTTGGTGTTTATATGTGAATGTGTTCAAAACCTTCAGCTAGTTACAATGTTTGACTACCCTGACCTTTTCCATCAAAGTTTACAGATAGTTAAGCTTTTAGCTCTTTTCCATTAGTTAGAAAATATGATGTCTCAGCCAGTCTTGGGAGTCAGGGAGGGAGGCTCCAGGTGGAAGGGGTGCCCTTGCCTTCCTGCTCTGTGTGTTTTGGGGATTGATATGCAGCTGTTCTCCAGATGCCTGCTCTTCCCCAGCAGCAGCTGCATCTCAGCAGGGACCCCTTCTATCAATGTGACAACCTGCTGAGGGCTTTGGAATGCTTCCAGCTGTAAGGCATGTTGAGGCTATAAAACATAATCATTAACACTGTCTCCATTTTCATTTTAGAGTCTCAGCTGTTAAAGTTTCTTGTACAGAGTTAGAGCTTAATTGTTCTCATTTTTCTTCATAGGTAGCTTCTTTTAGACAGCATGGGATCTTCCCTTGGAGCTGGATTTCCTAAAAAGAAAGAAAGAATAGCTTAGCTTATGAGTAATGTTCCTGGCTCCTGGCAGGCTGCAAAGGCTGAGATTAGGGAGCAGTCTTCCCCAGCTGCAGTTACATGAGTCTGTGAATTAAAGGTAACCATGGATGAATTTTTGATGAATTCACTCAGAAACAATTTTGTCTTTCTTTTTCCCTTTCTCCCTTTCCCTCCCCTCTCTTTGTTAAAGCCTTATCTTACATATTGCCTGGAAAAAATCTCTTGTTACTTCATTCTTCTTGGAAATATTTGGGATCTTACTTGAAGATTCAAAAGCTATTGTCTCTTTGTAGAAATGATTTCATATTTAGACTAGACATGGAGGTTGAAGATCTGTGGAAATATTAACCAAAGAAATAGATAAGACGACACCAAATACACTTTCCCATAGAAATTCATTTTGTTGGTTTATAATGTAGTGGTTTTGTCTGAGAAATCCAATTACTCAGAGCACAGCCTTAGAATCACACCGAGTTTCAATGATAGGATTAGAAGTACTCTCACAACTCCATGCTGATCTTCACAGGCAGGCGATTATGGCATTAGCAACAAGCATTTTGTGCCAGGAGCTGCTGAGAAGCATTTGTTCACACAGGGAGCTCAATAATTGGCCAGAAGACAGAGATTTATGCATACTGCTATCTAAATTTCCTGCAATGTTTTACAAGTCTTGAATTCGGCATTCGGGAAATTTTTGTTTCTTGGTTTACCAAGTGAATCTTCAACTAGACTTCACCTAAGTTTGGGCCCTGGGTTAAGTGAGACCCGATGTCAGTCCATCTTCTCCAGAGAACAGCAATCCCCTTGGAGAAAGATGTAGAGACTGGGAAGTGAGTGCCAGACTTCAAGTTAGGATCTGTCTGTCTATCTGTCATCAACTATCATTATCATCTATCTGTCTAGATAATTATCTTCAAAATATGTGTTTAAAAAATTGTAAGTTACCAAACAAGCATTTGTGTTTTTCTGGATAATGGAACTAGGGATGGTTTGTATTTTACTTTTAATTATTTTTGCATTTGATGTTTTTCTTTTTGCAATACTCTTGGGGTAACTTTATAATCAACCCATCTAAAGGTGTTCACTAATCTACTAAATTTTTTGAACTCCAGGATTAGAGTTGTACAGTATCAGTGTTCAGATTATTGTTTCTAAAAAACCACTTGAATCTTTTACTCAGGAAACCTGTTATGTACACTCTTTAATAGCTAAATCAGAGGTCTGCAGAAAGCCCAGATTTGCCATTTTGATATCTGTGTTGTTGAGGGCCCTCTAATGTAATTTTGTGTCTTATTTTAGTTGGTTAGGTGGTTAGGTGGCATATATAATTGTCAAAATTTAAAAGTTTCCTAAGATCTGTGTATTTCATTGTCTGTTAGTTATGAAAACAAGAAATAAAAATTATAAATCAATGCAACACAGAAATGTGTTTTTGACCCCAGATCATTGTAATTTCTGTGTAAATATGCTACAAATTGAACGATTTGGTCAGAAAAATTACTTGATGGGTATAGAGTATTGGTCTGCTATTTATGTTGTACCAGACCCAAAGTGAAAGATGCGGTTCATTTCTCTAAGTTGGAAAATGTGGTAATAGTAATAGGAGAAAAATGTCATCCCTTTCATGAGAAACTGAAATCTGAGTGATGCTATCTCTTTACTCAGGATCTATGATCAGGGAGGGAGGCACCAGGCGCAGTCTTCTGTCCTTCACAGATGGGAGAGGGACTAACAAGCACTGTGGAGATGCTGACATGCCAGTGTTTGAGGAGATCAAACATTGACTTGGCATTAACACTGAAGAGGTGAGGTGACTTTTATGGGATATCCTATCAAGAAACAGGTATCTCAAATTATGGTTATCTCTCGTCAGTGCTCGGTTCTATGAAACTCCTGATGTGTGGGATATTTCAATAACACATAACTGATCTTAACACTAGATAAGGCTAAAAAGTCTATTTCCTTGATTATTTTTTTCTTTTGAGCCCCACCCCTTTGGTCTTTTTTTTTTTTTTGATTGCAGTGACTTGAGGTGAATTAGATAATTAAGCAAATACATCCTAATGTAAATGTTTAGTTGGTGAGGCAAACTTCGGAAAATTTAAATCATTCCATTTATTGCCTGAATGGAGAGGGCCTCAATTTCTACTTATATATGTGTATATATATATGTCAATGAATAATATTTAAGCATAAAATACACTGGCTTTTAAAGCTTTTTCATATATATGATCTCAGGTGGTTATCCTGACAAAACTCCAAAACAATCAGTATAAGAATTACTACTATTTTTTGTTTGAAGAAACATTAAATTTAAGATATATGACTTCCTAGTTTCACTGCTAGAAAATGGTTCTGGCCCCACTTTTTCTTCTGAAATTATCGATTCAAAAGGGACTCCTGTAACATTTTCAGTTTTGAAAAATGCAGTTAATAGGTACGTGCTGTATTAATGATCTGAATAAAAAAAGTGAAGTCGCTCCACAGTCCACTGGTGTGTCTGCATGCACTTTAGGTTCTCCAAACCTCACGGTCTGTGAATGCAAACAAAATCATGGTTTAATTTAAATTTCTTCAAATCAGGTTAATTCCCTGAAAAAAAGTAGGCACTCAATCCAGTTCCCCACTCCCATCAGTGCCCAGCAGCAAGACTCTTGCTGAGCCTATCTGGCAGCACTTGTAAATGATCTCATTTCCTGCCCCTTCAAAGCCAGATCCCATAAGTCATTTGGAGACCAGGACACCACCATCAGCACCCACGTGGCGGGGGGGTTGTATGGGCCGAGGATGCTCCTGTTTTGTTCCTACATTACCTAACCAGGAGGTACCAAAGTAGCAGAGGGGGCCAGGAGGAGAAGCTTGTGTCAATGATTGGATTTAGTGATTTAGGAGGGACTCAGTCCAATTCCTTAAAGGTCTGGTGCAAGCTGCCTTCAAATAATTTAACCCTTCTTCTCATGAAAACAGATCTGATGCTCCTTTTCAAAAAAAATGGTATCCAAATCTGCTTTGGTAGCCTAGACTTCCTCTATACCTCCCTGCTAGGAAAAGACACAGCACAGTCTGTGGACCCACTCTCTGTTTTTATTTTTAAAAGTTTATTTATTTATTTAATTTTTTTTGTTGTTGTTGACTGCATTTATTTATTTTTAATTAATTTTTAATTGATTGCACACACATATACATCTATGATATGTCATTGTATACCCCAGGTTCTCCTATCACCTATGCACTATCTTAATCTCCTGTGCCCTCCCCCTCCCCTGATTTCACCCCCTTCCCTCTCTCTTGCTCTATGTTTCAGTTCTGTTGGCAGTTTTGAATTTTTCTTGTCTGTTTTCTCTATATCCGTCATATAAGTGAGCCCATCTGGTATTTCTCTTTTTCTTATTTCCGCTAATATCATTCCTTTTAGTTCCATCCATGTTGCTGAGAATGACAGAAGTTTGTCTTCTTTGATTGATAAATAATATTCCAGTGTGTAAATGTACCACATCTTTTTCAGACATTCACCAGTTTTGGGGCATTTGGGTTGTTTCCATATCCTGGCTGTTGTAAATAGTGAGGTAATATTTGGATACCTCCATCAGGTATTACCACCATGGTGAGAGCACTACCAAATCACCCAGAGTCCACCACCAGAACATTGTGTTTCCCTCCCTCTTTGTACTTTGTTCTTCCTGGCACGTGCCAGCCTTGGTGCTTCAGTTCTGTAGTCAGGTATTAAAGGTTAGTTTTTAAGCTTGTCTTTATCTATCAGTTTAATTACTTTACATTATATGATTAGATCCTTAATCTGCTATTTATCTTTCTTTTTCTGACTGATTTCACCTAACATTATTTGTTCCCGCTCCATCCGTGTTGCCACAAATGGCATGATCATTTCTGATTATTGAGTAATATTACATTGTGTATATACACATCTTCTCAATCCTCTCATCTGTTTGGGGGTGTTTGTTGTTTCCATTCAATATAGCCATGGTAAGTAACTTTGCAACAAAGGCAGGAGTGCAAGTTTCCTTTTGAATTAGTGTTTTGTAACTTTGGGATATATCCCTAGAAATGATATTACTGGGTCAAAAGGCAAGTTCATTTTTATTGTCTTGAGACACTTTCATATTGCTTTATATAGGGCTGGACCAGTTTGCATTACCACCAGCAGTGTAGGAGGGTTCTCTTTTCACACCCTTGCCAGCACTTGTTTCTGGTCTTTCGGATATGAGCCATTCTCACAGGTGTGAAATGGTGTCTTATTAGGGTCTTGATTTGTATTTTTTAATAAGTGATGGTAAATGTGGTGAACATTTCATGTACCTGTTCGTGGTCTGAATATCTCCTTTGAAGAACTGTCTGTTTAATTCTCCCTTTAATAAAAAAAAATGGAATATTTGTTTTGTGTTTACAGTTTTATGAGTTCTTTGAATAACTTTGTTATCAGTTCTTTATCAGATATATGGTATGTAAATATTGTCTCCCATTCAGTGGGGTGTCTTTTTTTGTTTCATTTATAGTTTTTTTCACTGTGCAGAAACTTTTCAGTTTGATGAAGTCCTAGGTACTTAATATCTTTTTTGTTTTCCTTGTTGTTGGGGAAGAATCTCTAAAAGTATCACCAAAGCTTATGTTATGAAATAGTTTCTCTATTTCTCTCTATATTTTATGGTTTCAGGTTTTACAACCAAGTCTTTGATCCATTTTGAGTTGATTTCAGTGTATGGTGGGAGATCTCAGTCTAGTGGATTCTTTTGCATTCAGTTGTCCAATTTCCTCAATGCATTTACCGAATAGGCTATCCTTGTTCCATTGTATAATTTCAGCTCCTTTGTCATAGGTTAAGTTTCCTTATATGTGTGGGTTTATTTCTGGACTATCAGTTCTATTCCATTGATCTGTATGTCTATTTTACTTATTATGGCTTTATAGTATAATTTGACATTTGGAAGTGTGATATTTCCATTTCTTACTTATTTTTGTCAGGATTAATTAACTATTCAGGATCTTGTGATTCCATAAGAATATCACTAGTGTTTACTGAGGTTCCTTGAAAAATGCCATCTTTTTATTGGAATTACATTAAATTTGTATGTTGCTTTGGGTAAGATGGCCATTTTGGCAATATTGTTCTTTTGTATCCATGAGCAGAGAATATCTTTTCATTTCTTTGTGTTGTCTGTTTCTTTCAACAGTGTCTTCTAGTTTTCCTTGTATAGATCTTTTACCTATGTTGCTTTTACCTATGTAACTAATTTTTTTTAGTGTAATTGCAAATTGTATCCCTTTATTAATTTCCCTTTCTTCTATTTCATTGTATATTGGGATTTATGTGTGCTGATTTTATACTCTGCTATTTTAAAAAACATTGTTTTGTTAGTCTTTCTCTTCCTTCCTTCCTTCCTTCCTTCTTTTTTTTTTTTTTTGAGACTAGGTCTTGCTATTTTTGCCTGTGGAACTGCAGGTTCACATTGTGTGGGGTACCACAGACTCAAGCAATCCCCAGCCTCAGCTTCCCAGGTAGCTGGGATTACTGGCATGTGCTACCACACCCAGCTATTTTTTGGGGACTAGGTCTAGCTATGTGCCCCCGGCAGAACTCTAACCGCTGTTCCTTGCCCCGACCGGGGCTTCCTAGGTTGCCGCCTACAGGCATGTGCCACCATGCCCAGCTGATTAGTTTTTCTATGGCATCTTAAGAGTTCTCTAAGTATATTATCATGTTACATGCAAATAATAATAGATGTATTCTTCTGGGTTCTATATATATATATGTCTAGTTACTCTAGGAAGTACTTCCAATAGTATGTTGAAATATAGTGGTGAGAGTGGATGTCTTGTCTTATATCAAATTTTAATAGGAAAAAATTTCACCATTGAATCTAATATTAGCTGTAGGTTTCTTAAAAATGGCTTTTATTAAAATATCTTGTTTATTGCTTTTTTTTTTTAGAATTTTCATCATAAATGAACACTGGATCTTATGAAAGGAATGTTGGATCTTATCAAATGCTTTCTCAGCAGCTATTGATATGACCGTGTGGTTTTTATCTTCTTGTTGATGTAGTAAATTGTGTTGATTGATTTTCAAATGTTGAACCATCATTCTGTCCCTGGTGAATCCAACTTGGTTATGGTGTATGATCCTTTGAATATGTTGTTGGATTTGGTTTGCTAGGATTTTAATATCTGAGTTATTTGGCAGATTGGTATGTAATTTTTAGTTTTTGTGTGTGCTATCTTTATTTGGTTTTCATATTAGCGTAATGTTGGATTCATAAAAACTAGTAGGAAGTATTCATTTTTTCAATTTTTTGGAAGAATTTGACCAAGATAAACATTAGTTCATCTTTGAAGGTTTGATAGGATTCACTTTTGAAGTCACATGGTCTTGGGCTCTTATTTTTTTGGAGAGTTTCAGTTCCTGTTTCAGTTTTGATTGGTACAGACTGGGGTACCTGGAACAGGGATCACTGCCATCTGCTGGACACTGTGGATATAGATACTTCTGGGTCATAGCATGGTATCTCTCGCAGAATTGTTGATGACCTGGGTGCCAGAGGTGGGTGGAGTGGCAGTAATGTGCATATGGAGCCATGAGAAGATTACCAACACAGTGTAGCTTATGATACCAAATTTCATAGCTGAAAATTAAATTCCCCCTCCTGCAACCACCTACTCTTACCATACTCAGAAGATCAAATTCTAGTGACAAATGCCATGCCAGTCTTAGAATTGTCCTTTCTCTGACCCCATTGATCATGCTTATCTGTTTGACCTTTTCTTCTGTTGGAATGAAAATTCCCTTGGGAGGTTTCTTCATCCCTCATTCAAATAGACATTTGGCAAGTTCAGCACATCCATTTGCCAGATATGACTAGATATGCATCAGTCCTAGCGGTGGGGCTATTGGGCACTTACAAGACCTAATTCAGACTTTTTCTATTTCATATGAGAATGCATCTCACATATTAGTTATTCAAAAGCATGTGAATTTAGAGTACCAAATATTGATTTATTGTAACAATCAAAAAGATAGTATCTTCTGAAGTGTGGATAATTTTCTGAAGCTCTTTGATCACTAGTCTGAAGGAAACAAAGTTGGATTTGCCATCTGTAAGACAAAGCACTTAAATGGAGTAGATAGTCATTTTCTGTTTAGCTGATTTAGTAAGGAAATTATGCAGAAGTCTTCAAGATAGTCCTTAGACTTTCATGCAGTGGAAAAATGCTCAAATGCTTGCAGAAATGTGAGTATTAAAATCATGTAATAATATTTTCATTCATTTTATTAATATTTTATCATGATCATGCTTTCTTCTAATTTTAAATTTCAAGGTTAAAAAGTTTTCCATTAGGAATCTATATATGTTTTAGCAAGTGCTTCAGTTTGAATGGGAGGAAGTCACACAGCAGACTGTCCTTGAGCTTATTTTGCTGGTTATATGGCTTCATCTACCATGTTATGTGTTTTTCTTTCAAGCACACTTTCTTTCAACATACACTAGTATTGCTTGTGTGTATTTATTCCAATTTTGAGGTGTCTTTTTTGGCTTACCACATCAGTCAATACAGTCAATAAATGCTTTGAGCCTATCACTTGAAATATAACTCAAAGTCATGGGGACCATACCCCTTATTATACAATGAGAAAGCATCCTTATCATCTTTAGAAATCAGACCCTTGGACACCCCCACCCCTGGAGTCAGTCAACTCTCTGGTCCCCATTGAGGAACCTTTCTTTCTCACAGTTCTTCTGTCTTTTGAGTCATTGTCTACATGAACTTTTGTTTTTCTTTAGAGTTAAATAAAGAAAAGTAGAAACTTTTGCTAGTATATTTTTTAGACTTTATTTTTTATGGAGTAATCTTCATATTCTGGGTTTTTGTGTTTGGGATAAATGTCTTATTTAAATGGAAAATTAGGAATTTATAGACTGATGAATAAGTTAAAGGAGGGGAGTGTTTTGTAGGTGATGACAGGTGTGTGAGGGATGTAAGGTTTGAGCAGGTGTGTGAGAGGGTGATGGAATATGATGATGTCAGCCTGAGTAACATTTCCTCTCCACAGTGTGATTTACTATGAAAACTTGACATAGCAGGAAATGGGGGAATAGATTGTATAAGAACAGCTGGAACATCTGGAGAAACTCTACTTGGAGGGAACCATGGGTTCAATATCTTCATTTTGCTTTTTACCTGGTGTTGTTATCTTTCTTTGGATTTGTTAAGTTTTGATTTTTTTCTAGCTACATGCCAACCTTCCAGATGGGAAAATGGTATTTTGCCTTATTATATCCCTAAAATGTCTGGCACAGTGCTAGGAACATTGTAAGTGTTTAGGACCCATTATTAATTGATTGATTCTCTTATTCTCAGTGGTTAGAAAGACATACATTTTATTAGTCATAATTAAAAAAGCTATAATTAAAAAAAAACAAAAAATAGGATGTTAGCTAGTAGCAACTTCTTTTCTTAACTTTTAAGGGTTCCAGTTACAGTAATGCCATCTTTTTGGATCTGTCTCTTCAAGAAAAAAATAACAAAAAAGCTGAATAAATATTCTGGAGTAGCTTGTCAAAATATTCTCTCTTACTGAGATTTTATTTATTTGACTATAATAATTATGTACACTTAGCTATTTCTCTTTTCAGATTTGCTCCACTGAATCCGCAAAGTATGAGTAAAAATCTCACTCCAGAATTTCACAATGATCACTTGCTAGCAATAAAAGTGATAGAATTACATGAAGGTAAGGACTTGGCACAAAAAGATGCTTGTGATCAGTTGTAAAAATGACCACAAATTATTCTCTACTTCTCCAACAGATCTTTGCAATTTACTTTGTAGTTCTCTTCACACTGAGATTTCCTTATCTACTCTGTACATCTGGATGGGACCTGATTTTCTCAAGGGACATTAACACATTGCAGGTAGAGACTTGAACGTGCTTTTTCATTAAGACTTTGCCCTCTTGATACTTTTTCAGTCCCGTACCACCTTGTAAACACGTCCAGACTGGCTGAGCATATGAGAGCCAGGTAGACCAGTTGCCTATGTCATCAAAACTTGTTGTTGCTCAAATCTCAGAAACAAAGTCACTTTAGGAGGCCAATACCTTATCCATTAGGCAACCGAGGATAGCAGCAAAGTCACTTTAGATGACTGGCTGTTGAGAGTGGACACATAATGAGTCCAACTGAGACTAGCAGAAGAAACAGGTTGCTGAGCCTGGCCCCAGTTGCTACTCTGCTGAATTGTATCAACTATTCTTTTCCTTTAAAACAATGTCCTGTTTCCCTGGTGATACTGTCAGCTCTTTGAGAGCAAGAGCTATGTCTTTATTTCTTTAGCTCTATAGTGTTTGACAATATATTTTATGAATTTTCATTTGCAACTATTTCCCAATAGATCATATATGCACACATCTTTCAGATAAAAATATATAAAAGTTTCACAAAAGTAATTCTCTCTTCCACCCTTTAGACTGAATCACAGAGTTTTTCTCCCCAGTCAGTCACTTTCAGAGCCTCTTTGTTTGTTTGTTGGTTTTATTTTGTTTTGTATACATGAGGTTTATAATACACGATGGTGACTGAAACGCAGGGCTTGTTTCCAAAAATCAGGAACAAAAAGTGGGTGAGATAAATGGAACCTAATCTCATGTCTTCCTCCTGGCCATCTGTTATAGTAGCTATAAAACTGCACAAAATTGAGATAAAACTGAATCAGGACTAATCAGAATATACAGAGTAAGTGTATCTTCTGGGTTAATCTGATTTATATCCTAATAAAAGTGAGGAAAACAATAACAACATGAAAATATAGGGGCTTCCCTAGACACTAGCTAATATCCTTAATATTTTGTCTGGTTCAGAAACAACTCAAAGTTCAGAGGGATGGTTTGGGTTTGGGATCCTGCATCAGTAGCTGTCCGTCGATACAACAGGTACTTTGTGGGTTAAGTGGGGCGAAGACACAACAAAGAAGAAAGAGAAGAGATCTAGAACAAGTTGAGAAGACTAGGGATTTCAACAGTTTAAAATGTGTCCAAGGAAACTAAAAGGACAAAGCCTGAAAAAGTGTGGTTGAAGGAGGATATGGTACTATGGAACACAATACTTTTCAGTAGCAGTGGTCTGTTGAGGTCAGGTTATTTGGAATTAAAAGGTAAGAAAAGAAATGAAGAAGGGCTTGTATAGAAAATGAAGGTGGCAATTGAAGACTGTGTGTGCAAAATTTTTAGGAAATTTTAGGAGAGTGTAAGATGAGGTGGTAGAAGAGAAGAATGCATTATTTTTGAAATCATTTTTAAGACAGGGAAGAAATGTTTGAAAATGTAAAGAAGCCTATAAAAAAGGACAAGAGAGAAAAAAATTGGGGTACAAATTCAGTTTTAAATTTTCTTGTCACTTAGTTTTATCATTTTGCTCTGTCAAAGAAGCCACACAATTTTGCAATATATTTTAGCTTCCCATAAAAATTAGAGCCTAAAATTTCATTTTCTCTTTTTAAAATACAGCCTTGTCTTATTTTATTTATTTACTTTTATTGTTGTTAATGACTCTTCATTATTTTAGAACATTGCTTGTTTTTCACAATATAGGATTTCCCCCCTCAGGTGTGGTCATCATAGTTTTCCCACCATAGTTTTCCTTCTAGTCTTCTCCTGTTTTCTTACATTAGGAGTGGTTTCTTTTTGGTTAATTCATAAAACAGAGGGATCAGGCATTTCTCTATAACTGAACTGTGCTACAGCACAAAATTAGAAGATGACCAATAGCTTACATTCTAGAAATGTCTAGAAATGTCACATTTATAGAATGTCTGTAGAATTACTAGAATGTGGTACAGACATTTCTAGATTGTCTGTAGAATTTCTAGAATGTGGGTAGTTTGTGTTCAGTATTCCCATAAATACATGTACTCAAGATTCTATTGTGTGTTCTTCCACATTTCTACCTCAAGGGCCTTTGCCGATAAAACAGCAATGACCACAGTCACAGGAGGTGTTAATGACTGTGGGGAGACTGTAGTAGTGAATCTGAGTCTCCACAATGTTTTTTTTGACACCAGAATACTGAGGAGATGAGTTTGGGGAGTGACAAGGTGTCCCAGGGATTCTCTAGTCTACCCATTTGCTCACAAGACCACTTCAATGGCAGTACTGAAGCAAAGATATGAGACTGCTTTTTAGTTAGCACCCCTGTGCCATGATGGCTTTTCTTACTCTCATCACCACCTCCAAGCTCCACCCATCTACCACCTTGCCCACGGGCATATAAAGGCTGCACCTTGTCTGTATGTTCTGTTTCTGGCATCTGTGGTGTTCAACTTCCCTCAACTGGAAGAAGAGGAAAGAAGCAGATTAGAGATTAGAAAAAAATACTTCTCATTGAGAATTCATTCCAGCAGAATTACCCAGCACCAAGCTATGCCTTCCAGCTTCCCTCCCACGCGATGCCGGCAGCTTCCAGCAAGGTCTCTGCTCAGCCTGGACCCTGTGTCAGCTTAGATAAGAGCCGTGGTGTAATCAGCAGCCGCAGTTCTCTGGCTCTGATTTCCCCTTGTGGCTTCTTCATTCCTGTTGATAATTAAAGGAAGCTTTTCTTGCCATGCTGAAGGCTATATAAAATAAGTTAATAAGTAATAAAGCAGCTGGTTCGGAGCCAGGAACTTGCTGCTTCTGGTATCATTCCCATCCTTGTGGTATAGTTACCGAGGGAGAAGCTTGGCTCTCAGACTTAGATTTTAGAATTGGATCACTCAGAGAGTCCGTACAGCCTGGCACATTGCTGAAAAAATGTAAGACACGTAGAGAACATTCTGTAAGTGTTTATAGGACTTTGACTTTTGAAGGCGAAGGACCATTGGCCTTTCTTCTTGTCTTCCCATCTAATCGTCACCTCTTTCAAATCCTGCATTTCCCAATTCTTTGTCATCATTATCACTGTACAGCTCACTTCAATTCAAGTTTAATATAAGTGCACTGGGAACTTTATCTACAAGTAGTATGTGTGTTCAACCATCAATTTCTTCTCCACCTTTTTTAGATTGTACCCCACACAACATTAAAGATGAGTGTCTTGAAAATTTTCTGCTTATTTTGGGGGTTACAGCTTTTTGGGTGTACAGTATTTCAGAATTACTTTCTTGAAATGGTTGCAGGATATTTTCCTATTCCTGGAAGCTGTGAAAAAAACCTCTGAGGAAGGAATAGTCTCCATCACAATCAATGAAATGTCCAGTTCGGTATTTGGCCCTAGATGAATGGAACCAATGGCAAACCTACTTTGATTATACACAGATACTTTGCCTGCATTTCATCTGCTTCAGTTAGATGGGTTAAAAAAAATCCTTATACCCAACTTCCCTTTCAAAGAAGATGATTTGGGGTTGTGAATGAATCAAGATTTCTGTTTCAATGAATGAATGTAATAGATACTCAAGGCATATGCTTGCTTTTATTAGCTGCTCACATTGTCCTCTGACAGAACCACATACAGAGCTGGAAGGGCAGCTCCAGGAAAACCCTACAAGGCCTCCAAATCCTCATGGACCCCAAGCCCACTAACTTCGGAATCACTTCTGTCATTGATGTTAGCAGAATCACCTCTGTCATTGATTCTTAACTATATCTTACTTAAGTGCTTTTCTGAAATTATCACCAACTCATCTCTGGTTTCTGTCTTTGACTTTCAAGGTTTCAGATCTTTCTATGCTTTGGAACAACAGACTTCAAAGTTATGCTTAATCCTACCACTGACTTTTTTCTTTTCTGAATACTGATATATCACTCTGTACTTGCTTCACATATGTTGTCAAGAGTTATTCTTGGTCGATTTAGAATTTCTTCTTGGTTTTCTACCCAGTTGACTCCTGATTCCAGCTATCCTTATGGTTATTCACTATTTGAAACTTGACTGCAGGGCAGGTGATGAAACAGCTACCATCACACATCTATTTGCTGACTCACTTTGAAAACCCAAAGATATAATTATAACTTTCATTGGAATTAATCAACCATATTTTAAAACCAGGACTGCTTTAGTGGATGGGTTGCAGGGACATAGTTCACAAAAAATACACTGTATGGTGTTTTCTATACTTTTGCTAAAGGAAAACCTGGTGTTCACATGAACTCCAATATAAGAAATGAAATTTTAGAAGAGTCTGAAAATTCTGACGTTTAGTAATTGCAAAAGTTTTAAAAGCAGACTTTGTCTATTTAACTGATTTATTATTGTGTTTCATTTTTACCCTCTGTAGGTGAGAAAATCGCACTTAAGCTGATCATGCACAGTACTATAAAAACGGAAAGTGGATTATGTATGCACATATTGCTTTTTATCCCATATAACTCTAGCACATATAGACATCCTGCTCCTGGTTTCTCTATCATCCTCAATCAGGAACAATCCCTATTATTCACAGTTTTTTTTTTTCCTTTTTGGATTTAGTAGTCTTCCTAACATATATTGAATCTTCTTTTTGCCCATTTGGCCATCTTCAGAAAATGTTTTTCTAGGAAGTTTTCTCTTATTGGAAGTTTTTTTTTTTTTTTCTGATGGATTTTGGCAAGTTTTTATAGTAGTTGTAGTTTTTCTTGTAACTTCTGAAATTCTTTTGTTGTTGGTAAGCTAGAAGAAATGGATTCCTTTATTATTAGAGGAACCAGGACTAGATAAAACTCCAAGCATACCTTCCTATAAAGATGTTTGTACCATTTGGTCCCCTTCACCCTTTTGTCTAGTCCCTACCCTTCCGGTAACCACTAATCTGTTTTCTGACTCTGTTATTTTAGTTACTTTCATATTGCACATATAAGTGAAATCATACATAGTTTTCACTTCCCCCACCTTATTTTATTTAACATAATATCCTCAAATTTAACCCATGTGGTTACAAATGGCAAGATTTCATTCTTTTTCATGGCTTAGTATATTTTGGAAATCTATGGAAATAAAGCAAGTGATTCTAAGTTTGATAGATTGCATCTATCAAATCTTTTTTATCTACACATCCATCAATGAACACTTAGGATGTTTAATGCCTTGACTATTGTAAGTAATGTGCAGTGAACATGGTACACATCACATTTTGAACTAATGTCTTTTTGTTTCCTTCAGGTAAATACCCAGAAGTTGAATTGATGGATCATATGGTTGTTCTATTTTCAATTTTTTGAAGAAAAATCAAGTTGCTTTCCATAGTAATTGCACTGAGTAAACCCCAATAAGTAGTGAAGAAGACTCCCCTTTCCTCCATGTTCTTACTAGCACTTGTTATTTCTTGTCTTTTTGTGATAGCCATTGTGATAGAATGAGAATATATATTATTGTGGTTTTGATTTGCATTCCCTGGCAGTTAGTTATATTGAGTCTCTTTTCAGGTAACTGTTGCCCATCTGAATATCTTTGAGAAAATGTCTATTCATTTCTTTTGCCCATTTAAATTTTTTAAAAAATTGAGTTCTGTGAATTCATTGCATATTTTTATATTAATCCTTTATCAAAACGATGATTTCTGAAGCTCTTCACTCAATCAGTAGGTTACCTTTTCATTTTGTGACTGATTTCTTCACTGTGTAGAAGATTTTTGGTTTGATATACCATTTGCTTATTTCTGCTCTGGTTTCCCTTGATTTTGGGGGTCAAATGAAGAAAAATATTACATAGACCAATGGCAAGGAGATTATTAACTTTGTCATTGTCTGGGGATTTTATTGTTTAAGGTCTAATATTCAAACCATTAACACATTATAAATTAATTTTTATATATAGTGTAAGAAATGTTTAATTCTGTTCTTTTCCATGTGATTGTCTAGCTTTACCAGAAATATTTACTGAAGAAAATGTTATTTCCCCATTGTATATTCTTAGCTACTTTGTTGTAAGTTAATTGACTAAATATGCATAAGTTTATTCTATGCTATTTTATTTCACTGATCTAGGTGTCTATTCTTGTGCCAATGCCAAAAAGTTTTGGCTACCTTATCTTTGTAATACAGTTTAAATTCAGAGAATGTGATACCTCCAGCTTTATTGTTCGTCTCCTGATTGGCTATTCAAAATCTGTGTTTTCCTACAAACCTTAGAATCACTTGCTTTATTTCCATAGATTGCATTGGGGAATAGGAACTTTTCAACAGTGTCAATTTTTCCAGTCTATGAGCATGGAATGTCTTCCATTTGTTTATGTCTTTGATTCTTTCATCAATGTTTGTAGTTTTCATTATACAGACCTTTCACTTATTTGCTTACATTTATTCCTAGGGTATTTTATTATTTTTGATGTGATTGTAAATGATTGTTTTATTAATTTGTCTTTTTGATAGTTTATTGTTGGTGTGCAACAGAGTTTTGTGTGTTGATTTTGTATTCTGCAACTTTACAGAATTCATATTGTAATTCTCACAATTTTAGAATGGAGTATTCAGGGCTTTTCTTCCTTATTTATATAATAATGTCACCTGTAAATGATGACAGTTTTACTTTTACTTCCCAACTTGGATGTTCTTTGTTTCTTTACTTGCCTAATTGCTCTGGCTAGGACATCCAGTACCATGTTGATTAATACATACTGGGTATTCTTGTCTTATTTCTGTTCTTAGAAGAAAAGAGCTTAGATTTCTACCATTGGACTATTTTAGTAATGGATATATTATCTGTGACTTTTATTATATTAGATAATATATCCTCTATTCCCAGTTTGTTGAGATTTTTTATCATAATTATTGAACTTTGTCAAATACATCTTTTGAGATGGTCATATAATCTTTATTCTTTTTTGTTGGTGTGGTATGATACAATGACTGTTTTCTAGATGTTCACTTATCGATGCATCCCTGAAAATGTGTTGTATGATCCTTTTAACATGTTAAATTTTGTCTGCTAGTGTCTTGGGAATTTTTGCATCTATCCTAATCAAGGATATTTGTTTGTAATTTTCCATTTTGTTTGTGTTCTTATCTGATTTTCATTTCAAAGTAATGCTAACTTTATAAAATTGATTTGTAATTATTTGCTCCTCTTCAATTTTTTGTAAAATTTTGAGAAGTATAGTTACTTAATCTTTGAATGTTTGAGGTTTACCAGTGTTGCCATCTGATCTTGAACTTTTTTTTTTTGGAGGAGAGATTTTTTATTAATAACTCAATATCTTCATTGAAAATTAGTCTACTCAGAGTTTCTACTTCTCCCTGAGTTGATCTTAGAAGATTGAAAGACTATACATATCCATTTCTTCTAGGTTGCAAAATTTGTTCAAAGTTGTCTTTTACGAGTCTTTGTACTTCTGTGGTATCAGTTATAACATCTCTTTCTTCCTGATATACTTGTCCCTCTTTCTTTTGGTTGGTAAATCTAGATAAAGGCTGGCCATTTTTGTCTCTTTTTTTTTTAAAAGACTAACTCAATTTCATTGTTCTTTTCTATCACATTTTATCTTTTATTTTTACTCTGCATTTTATTATTTATTTCCATCTATTTCATTTGTTCTTTTTCTAGTTCTTTCCTATGTAGGATGCTATTTTTCTTGCCTTTTGAGGTAAACCTATATCACTATAAACTTCCCTTTTAGAACTGCTTTAACTGTAGTTTGTAGAGATTGAATGATAGAGAAGCTTAAGTGTAATAGCAGGATTTCTAGCTTATATTCTGATGGGGAATTCATTCACTGATTTTTTTCAGTTTTAAGGAGAGTACACTTTTGGTTCAGTTTAGGGTATGTTGAATTTGAGGTGCTTGTGACACATTCAAACAGAGGAGGTGACTGGCTGTATAGTTGTAGAACTCTGAAAAAATATCTGGGCTGTGGGTATAAATTTTAGAATTATCACAAAATTTGAGACTGCAAGTTAGGTAAAAGATGGTTTAGAAAAGAATATGGTATAAAAAGTTTGCCTAAAATTGACCTTAGGTAGAATCTAAGGAGAACCCACATGTCAAAAATCCACATATGAAGATCATATGTGATGTAAAGTTCTTAACTAAAATAGGAGAGGCAGAGTGTGAGGAAAACATGACATAAGAAAAAAAGAAGGGTGTCATGATGAAAGCTTTCAAATGCTGTTCATGTGGTAGGTAGGATTATGGTTGTATTTTAGACACATATTGCTACAAGATGCTATAATCTAAAAAACAATATAAATATGTGAAAATGTAGTTACAGTGTTTTAAAATTTCTTTTTAGGCAAGAGCCACTTTATCTAAAGTTTTGAATCTGTGGTTGTATATTATGTTCCTAATTAAAGAAACACTGTACCCCGATATAAAGAAAGTATCTGTCCTTTTTTATATTATGTTATACAGAAAAATGACTAGTGATGATCTACTGAGTGTACTGTGTTCCAATTTAGTGTTCCTGGAGAGGTGGAGTGTAAGCTAAAGTCTTTGTTCTCAAGAAGCTTAGAACCTAATTGAAGAAATAAGCCCTATTCTTTCATTAGATATGCCTTTGCCTTTGTAGAAAAAGAAATGGTTCTACTGGGTAGCATACAAGAACAAAGCATATGGACTGGGTAGTCAGAAAAGGCTTAGGTGGAGACATTCAAGTCTGCTTGGTTCTGAAAGTTAGGGTCTGAATGATAAAGAAGGTTTCAGGTGGAAGTTAAGATTCATGGGAAGGTGGGGAGGATGAAATATAAATAAATAAGTGTGGTGATACTTGAATGCTATTTAAAATAGTTGTCATATTCTAAATTCTTATCTGACTTAGAAGCTTTTAAATATTCTGGTATTTAGTTTGCAATATCTTTTGAAGTTCTGAAATTTTCTAATAAAATATTTTTATTAGCTTTTCTTTTGATTTTAATTGCAATGTCCTTTGCGGTTTTAAATCTCAGATTGGCTAACTTAGACACCAATCCCAAAGAGGTTTCTTCTGAAATGCAATTCAGTGAACTTCCACATTGTTCTTTATTTTATCCTAACCCCACCCAAAGAGATCATAGCATGTGCTTTTACTAATGAATTATAGATAACAGGTTTGGTGATGTTTTGGAATCCAGAACGAATAATTCTTTGAAGCATTTGAAACTTTTGCTTATACTCTTTCCACCTTTATTTAAAATTGATAGACTGCAAAAATGGGAAAAAGTGATCAGTACATAGATGCTAAAATAGTCAACAGGCATAGTTCCACAGCATTACTTATATTGTAATTGAACTTATTAAGTGGCAGAGTTTTATCTGGATCTTTCCCAGACATATGATGCTGAATATCATTTTACAGTTTGGTAATCTTCAAGTTTAATTGCTAGAAGCTTATCTCTTTATGCCTGTTCTAATTGCCATTGGTTCCCGAACTGAACATTCCCAAAGAGCACCACTGATATCTTGCTTTACGTAAACCACCCCTGCCCCTTTGCCCAATTCCTTTACTTGTCCAGTGCACAAGCTCTGCCATTTATAGTAATTCTGCTTATAAATGGTACACCAAGTGGAGATGATATCTGGTCTACTTTCTATTATCTTCCCCATCACCTCAGGAGGAAGGATAGCTTTTGTGTAAAACCCTCTATAGCAATGCCACAAACTAATCTTTATTGACTCCCACACTTGAATGAATTTAGACTGAATAAAGAATTTTAGATTGAAATATTTTCTTATCAAATTTTTGAATGTTTAGCTTACAGAATTATTATCAAAAAGGCCAATGTATTATGATTCTTGATTTTTTTTTTGTTTGCAGTAAGTTTTAGTTCTTTAGGAAGTTTTAGGGCCTATTCTTTGTCCCAGACACCATCAAGTTTTAGGGCTTTTGAGTCTTCCTCTATCTTAGGTTACTGTTGTGTTTTGGTGGAAAACATTACACAGTAACTTGGGAGCTAATTAGTCAACAGATTGTAAATCTGAATGAATTTCTAGTTTGTTGTTTGATATTTTGACTAGATATAGAGTCCTACATAAGAATTAGCTTCTCTGAAAATATTGAAAGAATTGCTTCATCGTCTCATAACTTCCAGAACTGCTACTGAGAAGACCTTTGACATTTTGATTTCTATTCCTTGATGCAATTTGTATTTTCTCTTGGAAAGTATTTTAGTTCTTTTTGTCCTGGGAGTTCTAGAGTTCATGATGATATTGTGTAAAAGTGTGACTATTTAAAAAACATTATGCTGGACTCTTGGTAGGTGTTTTCAATCTGAAAAAAATTGTAATCTGTAACTAAAATATTGATTGATTTTTTCAAGGCACAAATTCTTTGGCAATTGAACATATTGGCCTGATACTCCAAATTTCACATTTTTTAGCTTCTGTTTTTAATCTCTGTCCTTTGTTTTATATTCAAAAATATTTTTTCTTCTCCAACTTCATTATATTGTGTGTCTTATTTGTGTTCTCATATTTTTAATTTCCAAGAATTTTTCTTGTTCTTGGAATGTTCCTTTTTTAAAATAGCATCATGTTCTGCTTCATGCATTCAGTACCTAGTCTTATCTTCATGAGGACACTAATGATAATTGAAATATTTTTTCCTTCCCTTTCCTTCAGGATCATTTTGTTTGTTTTTCCTGGTCTCTGTCCATTATTTTCTGGGTTCTTCTCAATTATCAGATGATCCCTGACAGTATTTAATATTTGAGAGTAAAAGTTCAGTGAAAGTAACCTCTGTGCAAGGTTTGTCCATAACTGGATTCTTCCAGGGTGACTGGGCCAGGTTGTTTCCTGGGGCTGATGATTTTATCCCAAAAAGGGTCATCTGCTAGGAGGCTTTGATTTTTGGCATTTTGATTCTATGAGTAAGTTAGAGGATGGAAATGTTGGTCCTACATGTCAGTATGTAAACTTTCCCATAACCCATGTGGTGCTCTGCTCCTCAATTGTGTTTGGCATTTCATGACACTCTTTAGGATACAACCAATATTCTCCTTATGACACTGTTGGATAGGATACAACCAATGTTCTCCTTGTTGGGGTGGGGTTGGAAAATATTGTAGGTCTATTTCTTTACTGCTATAGATTTTTTCATACCTTGCATAACCTCTTTATTTTTCTTAAATAGATATGTGATAGGCATTTAAAGTCAATCTTTGTTTATAACTTCTTGTGCATAACCTGGACTAGAGGTATCATCTTTGGGGTTCATTACATCCTACTCTTTCAGATATTTTCCTGGGCTTTGAGGTTAATTTCCTTATCACAGATTATGAGAACTCTATCAGCAGGTGATATTCCCTGATACTTCTTCACTATCTGTACAGAGTCTGCCTTGGTATGTGATAGTTTCTCACTATTTCTGCAAAATGCAGTGCCTTCCTCCCAGTCACCAGAATAGCACCCCCACCAGAGAGCTGCTTAGATAGTAAACCCAACAAAACTTGTTGTCTATTGAATAGGCCATGCTCTGTGAGTTTACTATGCTGCAGGTTCTCTGGGAGACTGCTGGTACCCGTGACATCTTAGGTATGGGCCACCCCAATCTTGCTTCCAATCACTGTCACCATGTCACCTACAATTACAGCCTGTTCAGTCCTCTCTTCCCGCCTCCTGTTCCTCTTATTTTAATATAAATCAAAACACATAATTTTAGAAACTAAACTGAAGTTAAATGTCCATCATTTCCTCAAGAGTATACTTTATGGCCTTGGTGCACCTTGAATTGTTTCAGTTTCCATTTTCCCTGAAGTCTCAGTCTTGTCCCAGGGGTACAATTTTCTGTAACTCTTGAGAGCAGACAGTGATTTCTTTTATCACAGGACATGAATATATCTTCAATAATATCCCCCCATTGTTTCTCAATCTCATATTTGCTATTTTTAAATATCAGACATTTTCTTCATTAATTGAGGGTTTTGTCATCTGACTCACAGTCTTTCTCCATCTTTAACAGTACTGTGTACTATGATGGGCAAATGTTATGGTTACGTTGTGGAGAAGTGCATCACCAAATCACATATGCTTAAAAATAGTAAACTTGATCAGCTTTGCACTGTCTCTGAAAGCATAAACTCCAATATCCATCCTGTACATACAACTCTGTGTCTTTAGCCTTTCTTCTTGCCTCCAATTCTTTGGACTTGGACCTCACCACTCTCAGTCCACAGGTCTCCTTCATGTTTTGACTTTATCTAAGACTACCACTGCATTATTTAACTATCAAGACCTTGACTGCACTACTCAAATAATATTTTCCTACCATTCTCAGCATTTTTGTTATTGTAGTAACAAAAATGCAACATTTATTAAGTATTTTGTAGGTAAATTAGGAATGTTACCAACCTCTTTATATGGATAGTCATAATTCATTCTAAAGAAAGCTTTTATGGTTCTAGAGATATTATTATCATCTTCAATTTTATGCCTTGGATGATGCAGCTGGAAAGAGTTGCAGTGAATTTCCATCTAGCTCCAGAAACATTGTGCTAATACTTCATTAGCTTCATCTTTCCTGCTTTGCAGTTGACTCTTGGATTATCACTTTTTTGAATTGAGTTAACATTGGACTACAGCCTTACTTATGCTTTAGAGGTATAGGATCTCCAGCTTTAGGTGCTGTTACTAATGAGCAGAGATACTGTAATATCTCTGCTCAGAAAAACCCTTGTGTATGGACTCTGCCATTAGTGGCTTTCATTTTATCCTGGTGAAGATCTGATCACACATTGCCCGCTTTTTACTTTTCCCTCTGTCTACACAATACTCATTCCTTGATTTTTTTTTTGTCATCCACTTTCATACTCATATCAGAGCTTCTGAGAACTGTTGAACAAAACTCACTACTTTAGTGAATTGGTGACAGGACAGATTCATGGTCTCTGGAAGTACCTTGGTTTTTCTTTGAGTCCAATTTACATGTGTTAGGTCAGAAAATATTTCCCTCCCTGCCCTGACTATTCCAAACTCTCAACACAACCCTCTGATCTTTTACTGCCTCTCACCTTGTTTGCTCCTAGTAAATCACATTAATTCCTATCTTACTAGGAAAATCATAACTATTAGGTGCAAACAACCTTATCTTCCCGTCCACACACTGACTGATGTCTGCAATGACTTAAGTCTCTTTTCTTGTCATCCAAGAAGGTGGTATCTCTGCTCAGAAAAACCCTTGTGTCTGGACTCTGCCATTAGCAGTTTTCATCTTATCCTGGTGAAGATCTGATCACACATTGCTTGCTTTTTACCTTTTCTTCTCTGTCTCCACATCTTCATTGACTCCTCATATTGGTCCATATTCTCCTTCAGAGGCTTAGAGAGAAGCATTTATGAAGGTCCCAGCAGGAAGAAGATGAAATGCTCATGAAGACAATTTTAAGAAAGTCTATTTTTTAAGCAAAATAACATTTTCAGTGGTTATCAACAGTAGTATGTTGATTGTAGCAACATTAAAAAGCTCATAATTTGCTATATAATTCTAATTTGAGTGGCTGTAATAGCATGTTTTATCCAACCAGTGTGCTTTTTAGAAATTTTTATTTTTTATTGTATTTTTTTGATGTAATGGTTCATAACACTCTATAATTTAGAGGTACAGGCTCATGCCTCTTTGATATATGCTATCATACCATACCCATCGCTATAGCACCAGTCTTTCACCATAATAATAAAAAGAAGTATTTACAAAACTGTAAGCCAGCTTCAGGGAAAACTACAAAGTCAACACACAAAACTGAGGCAAGTGAGAAATTCTAGTAAAAGTCTGTAAGTAAATGAGTGGATATGACTAACTCCCTAAAGAGTTACATGAGTAGGATCAACTTAAGGGGTTGTTGAAGGGAGAGAGTTAATCCTAGTTAGTGCTGTGGGAAAAATTCTGAGAAAGAAATGCTTCTTCTTCTCCCTCAGTCTTACATTGGTCAAACACAAACAGATGCCAGAAAACAAGAGATTCCGTGTTATAATTATAACGCGTAGAGACTAACCTCTTAGGAAGCAGAGATAGGTGAAAATCTAAAGAGGAAAACAGAGGGTAGAAATAATATATGGGATCATTTATTTCTGGAATACGTTTGCCTGAATTTTCACTGGGGTTTTAAGAAGAAATGTTCTATAAAAAATTGTCTTGCACTTGTTTTTAGTCCATAGAATAAATTTCAAAAAATATATCATTTGAGAAAAATGTTCTGGTTTCTACAATTCTTGGACCCATCATTGTAAATCTCAACTTACTATATCTTGAATGTAGTAGGTGCCAAGAAATGATTGATTGAATTTGTTCCAGCTTCAGTATACACCATTTTCTATTTGCTTGTTATTTTTGTTGCTTGGTAACTTTCAAAGGTTTTCTTCTATAAAAAACAAAGTTGAGAGAAAAAACAAGAGGAAAAATATTAAGGCATTTTCTTTCCCAAGTATCACAAAGTTAAAAAAAAAAAACTAAACAAAAGAAAACATGGAATGATGTGGATCAAGACCAGTTTTAAGGTAAGGGAATGTGCTTCCCATTGTGCCTGACCATGATCAAAACTAGATGTACCAGGACAGGTCAAACTAGATGTACCAGGACATGACCAAACTAGATGTATCAGGACAGGTCAAAGTGACACTCCCCTTTCAGAAGTGACAGGTCTGCACCCACTCAAACATCCTTTAAAAAACAAGGCAATTATATGGTGACTATTCCCTACTCTCAATTGCTCTTTCATCAGGATTTTCTCTTATTCTTCATTTGTCCAGGGCATCTTCACTAATATATCCATAAAATGGCTGTACCCATGGACTCCCTGGCAGCCTAATACTGAAGAGGGTGATGGTGGTCTTCCTGAGGTTGATCAGTATCCCAGCTGAAAAACAAGACCCCTGTCTCCCTTGGGTCTCTCTAAAGGTTGGTACGGTATCTTAGCTTTGGAGTAGGTGTATCACTATCAGTTATTTTGTCATTATTGCATCCTGAATTAGGAGCATTTTGCCACATCGGCACAAAAAGCAAATATGACCATAAAACATGATTATTTCCTGGGACAAGGTGACACAGAGATGTCAGCTTTATCTTGAAACCAGGCAGAAACAAAATCCTTGTCTTCTGCGGAAATTTGCATTATTTGCGCTTACTTTCCAGCCTCTGTTTTCCCTTCCAGTTTTCTCTTTTTCTGTATAATTCCCCTTAGTAAAAACCACCATCAGGCATGAATACTTGTGTTCTTTCTATTATGTATGAATGATATCAAGTATACTGTATATCACATGTTTTTTTTTCTGTGTTTTATTTTATTTTATTTATTTTTTTTTACATTTTATTTATTTATTTATTTATTT
>PVHY01012428.1:0-44528 GCA_004024945.1 Uropsilus gracilis | reverse complement strand
CAAATCATTTCTTTGGTGTTTTCTGGAGATTGTCCTTTCTTTGTTGGCGATGGATTACTTCCTGTAGGGCTTGCTTGCATGTTTAAAGTTTTTCTCCTTACTGTGTTTTGCTTTCGAACCTGTTCTACATATTGAGAAACCATGGATCTTGTGTTGGTTGGCATGTTGATGGGAGTGTATTCCAGGTTGAAAGTAGATCGGTACTTTAGTTTAGTTTAGTAATTTGTGCCGGTGCCGCTTGCAGCGCTGGCGCCAATGACCTTCAGCAGCTAGCTAACCTGGGTGCGCAAGGTGGGCCGGTTTCCGGAGGAACCTGGACACGGGGCTTGGCTCCCAGGGGTGGCGGAGGTGGCGCATGGCGAGGGGCTCCCTCCCAGGGGCCTGGAACCGGCGCGGGTGACCTTCAGCAGCTAGCTAACCTGAATCCTGGTTTTGACACTTACTAGGGGTGTGGCCTTGACCAAGTCTCTTTAATCTTCCTTAATCTTGGTTTTCATCATCAGTAAAATAGAGGTGGTAACCTTTTCCTTGCAAATTGAAGGGTAGAAGTAAATAGTACCACATACACAAAAGCAGCTAGACCAGTTCTCATGACCCAGGAGGCTCCCAATTCACGTTAGAGCTGTTTTCTTACTGAAGATGCTGGAGCAGGAGGGAAAAGAAGTGTTGGTTCCGGGGCATCCCATTTTTTCCTCCACTGCTTGTGTTTATTTATATTTGCTGACATCTCAGCTTACAGATTGACTCATTCATACTTTTCAATGTCTGGTGCTTGAAGATTTCTCTCTGGAGCAATTCTGTCAGAAGTTGGGCAGGTTATGACCTGATAGAAGAAGGCAGTCAGAATCTGTAGGCCCTGCTTCTGCAGGTTGGTTGGCTTGGTGTTCTGACCAGGATGAGGATCTCTTTTAGCTCAAGCATCTGGGACAGTTTCAGGGGCTCATCTTTCTTCCTTTATGCAGTTGTCACCTTCAAACAGAAGGAGTGGGTTTCTAATTGGTCACACCTAGATTTTAAAATTTTTATTAAAAAAATTTTTTATTAAAAAAATTTTAAAATAGGTCACACCTAGTTCTAAAAGAGATCTTACTGAACATAATCTATAGCCCTGCCTCTCCCCCCAACTTGCCATTTTGTACATTTTTGCTTGGATTTTGAAATTTTTAATTGGAACTTCAGAATTTAAGTGTGTGACAGACAATATGGTGGGCAAAGCTGTGGGTGAAAGGAAGTTTATTAGTAGTTTCATCCATTCATTCCCAGTGGGTGTTTTGTGGATTTTTTTTTTTTTTGGTATTTCAATATTCAGATATACAAACATCTGTAACTGCCCAGGGTAGACAAGAGAGACTCCCTTGTAGTGATTTTACTAGGTTCTAAAAGACCTCTTAACCTTACTCCCTTTGACTATGAGCTTGTAAGTTTTATGTTATCAATACCCTATGACTGCTCACAAGTATATATTTTGATTAATTTTCCCATCCAACCTTCCCTCTAGTCATTCACCCACATACCCAATCATTTGGCAAATTGAACTGGAGCCTTTTTCTTTAATGTCTTATATAATAATTTTAAAAAATTGTTGGTTACAATTCTACCCTTAAGAAATCTATACTTTTTTTGCAGACCCCCAAGTAAATAAAAGAAAATGTTTTCTTACCTTGCCAGTACAAGCAGGGCTGAGTGCCTGATGTGATAATAGGCAGTGTTGAAGGACAAAGGAAAGAGGAAGTGTAGTGAGGCCCAAGTAAAGACTGATTTTAGAGAAAAATTGGGGAGAGAATCAGGCCTTATAGGATGATCAGTGTTCATGTGATTTGAAAGAAAGGAGAAAACTTTCAGGGGCAAGGCCCAGGGGAAATGAGGAAAAACAGGAGATAGAATTCCAAAAATAGCACTGTTTATGCTGGTGTGAAATATTTGAGAAAGTAGCCTTTGAGAGATTGGTTGGGACTGTATTTTGCTGAAGAGGCTGGCATGTAGACAAGGAACCTGTCTACTACAGGTTATAGAGAGCCCCTGGAGATTTTTCTAATTAAGAAGAGATATTTAGTAAGCATGTATAGAATGACTTTGAGTTTGATGAGCTCTGTCTATTGTGTGCTTAGGTTCTAATGTTCATGACTGAATGTTAGATACTGTGTTCTAGTTCCTTCAGAAAAAAAAGGCTCACTTTTTATTCATCAAGACTAGAGTTAATTCTAAGATAGTGAACCCTTGGGTAACAATGATGGTTAACTATTTTTTAAACGGAAATATTTTTATTATGCAATTAAAAACAGATACAGAAAGCCAAATCAAACTAACATGTAGCTCAGTGGATTAGTATCCAGTGAATGCCCTTATAGTTACCTCCCAAATCAAGAAATAAAGCTGCAGGCCACTCCATACTTCATTCCTGCACAGTTCCACCCTCTTTTGCAAAAGAGCCATTTTCCTGCTTGTATAGTAATTACTTCCTTGCTTTTACTGATGTTTTTAGCATTCAAGAATGCATTCCCAAGCCCTGTAGTTTAGTGTAGTCCATATGTTTTTTCACTTTATATGTCTTTTAGGTCTTTTCATCTCTGATTTCCCTTTCTGATTTTCCCTCTGATTTCTGTTCCCTGACTTTGATATGTTGAATAATCTGAGGCATTCTGTTTGTCCTGTTTCCCAAGTTAGACTTGCTAATGTTCAACATGTCCCTCCATCTTCTGTATTTTCTGCAAATGGGGAACAGGATCAAGACACTTAATCTGATATAAATTCAATCCCTTTAGCAAGGTTATAGGTGGTATTATGTCTTGTTTCTAATCTATTTTTTTTTTTAACTTGCAGCAGATGCTCAATGACTATATTCGTTAATTCACCAGGGGTTAAAAATTAGTAATATGTCAATTCTATCTTTTATTTATCATCTGGAATAGTTTTATAAGGAGACCTTTCCCCTCATCTACTATTTTGTTACACAGTAATAGGGTCCATTTAAGATAGGTAGGATAAATGTTTATTTCTTTTTTACTTACCTAACTTTCAAGGCAACAGTTGGATCATTGTATGCTTAGAAGGTGACCAAATATTATTTTAAAAAATATCTGTCAGTCATAATCTCTTGCATTAAATATATGATATATATATATATTACATATGATAAACTTCAATCAATTGCCAAGGTCAAATCTTTGCAATTTGGAAAAATATTGCCTTGGAAAAATATTCAAGGTGCTTCCTGAGTTCTTTTGACATCACCCTAGTAGTATTTGGCAGCTTCCTTCTAACTGTATGTTGAGATGTTCGAGTCATTATAAACATTTCCTGCATCAGACCTGGAATTAACTGTTTGTCAAAGAAATCCTTATTTAGTTTAGTAGGATAGGTCATTTGAAGATCAGAACTGAGAGCTACTGATGCTCATTGTTATTGGCTTGTCCTTTGTTTATAAGTCCTTTTAATGGAAGGAACTGGAATAAACAAATACCTGAGTCTGTATTGATTTTTCTAATTTAGATTTGTATCTATGAGGTATTTACTTAACATCTTCTATATTACCTAAGCAGGTCTTCCATCCACCAGAAAATTCTTGAGGTACAAAGGGTAGTGAACTAGAATGTCCCATTATTAGCATTTGCTTTTTTCTACTTTACATATACAACATTTTCTGAATAATAATACTAGTACTATCGTTGACATATTATTACTGAAAGGAGATAAAAACTTTTTTTTTGCATATGCTAATTCTGCCTAGATTTTTTTATAGTTATACTATATTTGCATTTTAAATCAGATAGCCATTGCATAAGAGAGTCTTTTCCTTTTATCCCTCATTTAGTCTTTTATCTACAAGTAACTCTATACCTAATATTCACTAGCAATACCTGTCTGAAACTTGTTCTTTAGTAGACTCCTTTGGCGGGGCTCATGGGAATAATATTCTTTGAGCCTTTGCATGTTATTAGCAGTTTGTGATTTCCTGGATATAAAATCTTTAGTTCACATTTTCTCTCCTTGAATATCTTAAATACATTACTCTAATTTCTTTTGGTAAAAAAACGACACTGTCAAAAAAAATCTGAGGTTAATTTAATTTCTCTTAGAAGAAATACTCTCCTTTTCCCTAGATGACCAGTTTTTCCCTCTTTTACTTTAAATATGATAGTTTTTCTATAATATGTCTTGGTTTTGGTCATTTGGGTCAATATTCTCAGGTATGTCATATGTTCTTTCAATATATAGTTCAAATCTTTTAATACAGCGAAACCTTATTACATAATAGTGTTTGATATCTTCTTTGTTCTCATGAGATTCCTCTGTTCTCTTTTATTTAGGGTCCTCTATTGGTCTTGCATTAGATTCTCTTTGCCCATATTCATTTACTGATTTTAATATAAGTTCCAATTGTTTGGATTTTGAGCTCTGAGTAAATGTGTGCCAATTTAAAAACTGATTTATAATTTGACATTATAACTGACTATGGTTTTTTTTTATATTACATTAATTTTGTTAGGGAATACTAGAAAAATTTAACCGTAATCCCTAATGAGTAGTAGTATTTAGAGTACAACAGCAGACCAATGAAAAAAGACTGTTTGATGCCCTAAAACTTTTAATGCCCCTTAGATCATAGAGTCTAGAAATCTGAAGTTGGCATTAGAGGTAAGAATCTCCTACCTTTATGGAATTAGATATCTTTCCTTTGCATTTTCAATTTTAAATCATATTAGAAACAGAAAACTTCACATTCATCAAGCATAATAATTTAGATGTCATTTGCTTCACCATACAACCTAAAGTAGGAAGGCTAAAGATTGCTTTCTAGGCAGGGTGAATGATATGAACAAATGTAGTCTGAGCAAAACATGTTTTATGGCTTAATGAAATAAAATTTAATGGAAAAGGGATAAAAATAATAGCAACATATTTTTGTTTATAATAGTGCAAAGTTGTTCATTCATTGGATCACAATGAATTAAGTGTATTAATTTTCTGTTTCTGCTATAGTAAACTACCATGAATTTAGTGACTTAAAACAGTGCATATATATTTGTTTGCAATTCTAGAGATCAAACATGTAGAATGGATTAAAATTAAGATAGACTTTAATTAAGATGTTAGTAGGGTTCCTTCTGAGTTCCTAAAGGCAGAATTTCCTTCCTTGCCCCTTTCACCTTCTAGTGGCTTCTATAAGAAACACCTTGTAGTGTTTCTTTGCTTGATCTCCTTTCTTAGTTCTTCAAGTCACATCACTCCAATCTCTGCCCCCACCATCCTATCACCTTTTACTCTCTGGAATCAGATCTCCCTCCACAGTCCTCTTCTAAAGACATTTATGATTACGTGTTGGTTCACCTAGAAAATTCTGAGCATCCTCCTATAACTGGAAGGTCCTTATTGCCATTAAAGGTAAGAGTCACTGGTTCTGAGGATTAGGATGCAGTCATTTTTCTTTGACAAGGGTGGGAGGGCAATTTATCCAACCAAATCATATTTTTTTTCCCACCAAAGAACAGAGGTTGGTGATAGGACTTAATTCCACTCCTGGAAGCCTTCAGTTTTTCTAGACTAGTACTTTACCTTAAAGACCTGAGTTTTATTGTTTACTCTTGTGCTTGCTTCCTGGTAAGAATAATCTCCCTACCCCCTCTCTCCCATACTAAAAAAAAGTTTATCTGGGAAGATTTTCCAAGATACTTGTGTGACTTTGTAGACTTTGCAGTATCACCTCACAACCTCATAGAAATTGGTTCTAATTTGGACATGTCATCAAATCCTAGGAAAAAGTGCAGATTACAGGTGTCATTAATCAACTCTAGTTGACCCATGTCTAATAATTTGGGGAAGAAGAGCTAGTAGATTCTGATTATCTCATGTTTGAGTCCCATGAGTGAGACATAACTTCTCAATGGGGTGTGAGGTAAAGGCAGAAAGATGTCTCAGGAGATCACAATACCCTCTTGATCACATGTTGATCCAGAGGTGATGCTCTTGGAAGATTCTTTCATGTACTGAGGCTGAGAAAGAATCTTCCTGGCTCCCCAGGGCCCTTGAGTGGGTTCTTTTGTTTCTGCATAGAAAGCACCTTGGTGTGGTTACTACTGAGGAGCTAAGATTTTTACTGAATCCTTCTTCCCTAGTACTCCCGTTTCTTCTACTCCGACTGCTGAGGTCCTGGGGCAGTTGGAATCTGACCAGGTGTGGTCCTATTTTTAATTTCTCTCACAGCACAGCTGTGGACTTGGCTTTCTGCACATGGGTGCATTCAGGGCTGCCATTTTTTCTTTTCTGAGGATGTGGGTAGAACACACATATGTGCACTGGGGCCAAGGGAGGGGCATGAGGCTCCCCAACCCTGTTGGTTGCAGAAGGTGGTGCTGCAGTCTGAGATTCATGTAATGTGACAGACATTTGTGTAGCACTCCACTGTGAGGTCACCTTATTCCATGATGAAGACTGTATCTGCAGGCACTCTGCTCATTTCTGGGTTAGGAAGAGAATAATATTGCTCAGTATTGCTCTCCCCTGCCCTATCCCTAGAGACAGCCTTTTCCCTCCTTCCCTTCATAGCTTGCTAAGGGATCTTCTCTGAGGGGAGGGAGTAGGGCAAAAGTCCAATGTGAATCTCCCAGTATCAGAAATATGGCTCCACTTCCAATTATTTCCCATTAAAGGACTTTCCTAGAATGTCAAAGAATCTCAGTAACTTGCATAAAAAAGGATACCACACCATACTTTCTGATACAATCTATATCACATAATACAATATTGCATATATGTATGTGTAATATATGTGTATACATATAGATATACATTATCTATTTTAATATATTTTTAAACTGCCTTTAGTTTTGAAACTTTTCACCAGGCTTTTTTGTTTCAGTTAATCATGTTTCTATTGCAGCCTGGGGACTTTTTAAAACATTTCTAGAACCCCCTATCTCACTCCCAAAGGTTTTAGCATTATTTGATAATTAGCCTTCACAATTATGTTATACGTTTTGGAGAGAAGCAGTGTGGGCTGGGGGTGGGGTGGTGGGAGGAAGAAAGTTGTGTGTGTTAGTTAATGTGGGAGGAATGAGAGGTATTATCTGGGGATTGGAGAAATACTGAAGAGAGAAAGAAGTTCATTCTGTCAGAACTGTTTGGTTGCCAGTTCTCTGTGAAACCCTCACTAAGACACAGGGAAGGGTGGTAGGGGGACACTGAAAACTTTCTCGCCTTTCCTAATTAAAATGATACCAGAAAGCAGGATCCACATAGAGGCCAGCTACATGCCATTTAAAAGAAGTATGCTTCATTACATTTTCTCTCAATTTCTAGGTACTCACAATGGCAACAAGAGAAAGGAAGAATACTTGTTAAATTTTTGGACATAATATTTTGGTACCTACCCGACAGCTAGCAGAATATCACAGTAAAGTCATCCTTGCTGAAATGACAGTTTTTCTCTGTATCTGCCTTGTGTTCATATACCTGCTGCTGCTCACTGTCCACATGTGGAGCAAAATGCAGTGCTGTGCTCTGGGTGTCTGTCCCCATGGTGCCAGTGCTCTCTAACTCTCTGGAGGAAACCATCATGTTTTTGTCTTTAAAGAAGTCTATTTGCTCTGTGTTTTTATTTTACAGAAAGTATTTTCTCCTTTTTTAAGGAGTAGTTTTTGGCCTGTTGTTGATTGAGTCAGTTTTCAACCTGGTTGAGTATGTGACTAGTTTTGAGAGTGAGAAGGAAAGGAATGTGTGTTATGCTATATGTGTTTGTATGTGTATGTGAGGAGAGGGGTGCATGCAATCGGTCTGACTGATCTTACAGTGAAGAATTACCTTCAGCCAAAATGTTAGACTACAGGGGGTTGTTCTGGAGACCATTTTCTCTCTTCATTTTTCATGTAAATTCAAGATGTTCAAGAACTGCAATGCCTAACCCACACAACAGTGGAATTTAGGCAATGCCAGTCAATGGAAAAGCTCATTTTATTTGCTGGGCTGCCTGCCATTTATTACTGTAATCATTGGTTTTGGGTTGGGAGGTGAGGAGAATTGCTTACTTTCTTCTTAGTCCTTCTAGAATCACATCACATATAGAGCTGCTTGAAGCAAGTCATGCTGTTTTTTTCTTACCCAGGGCAGGAAGCCTGCTGATGCACAGGGGGCCAGGACTGTGATGGTGCTTTTCAGCTCCAGCCCACTGCTGTTGTGAACCCCTTGTTGGTGGCTGTTGACTTCTTCTAGATTATTAAGTAAAGTTTCATGACTTTAAAATGTTGACCATTGATTCCAGTTAAGAGGAAGAAAAACATAATATAGACCAAGTAAAGCACATCAGAGGTTTAGACTTCTCTGCCATAGAAAAAAATATTTAATATGTAGGGCTTATTCCCATACTTTCTGGCCTTGAAAAGGTCTGTGCTATCCTTTACAAGCCAAAGGAATCAGGGTTGATGAGCCCCACATTTTCTTCTTACTTGGACCCTTTTGTTGTCAGGAGAGGGGGCAGCCTTTCTTAAACCCTTTTGCCCCCTTTTTCTAAACCAGAGTCAAACTTTAACCTACTGTAAGCTGGGTAAAAACACTTGTTAACTCTTAAGCTTCCAGACTACTTATATTTGTTATTCAAATACCTGTCCCCTGCCCAAACCAAGGGGAAAAAAACCCAAAAAACTTCAGGTCTATCTTTTTAAGGGTTCACTGCCACCCACAGCTCTTGCTATAATTTCCAAGCCAGAGAAAACACTAAGTGATCAAACTATTTATTACAAAACAAAGTCCTCACCTATATATGTACTACAAGATAAACATGAATAGCTCAGTTACCCCACCATTGTCCAAATCTGTCCTTCAGTCTCTGATCACCTCATCACATGTCCAGTCAACGTGAATCAGCTGCATGTGCTCCAAACTCAAGGCATCCTTCTTTTCCTCCTTTGTAACGTTCTGACTTTCTCTAAGCATGTAGTCAAAGGCATGTGTTTTTCTTCTTGTGGCATCCTTTTTAACTCCAGGCAGTAGAAAGATTCTAAGACACAGAAACCAATAGCAGGTCCATCTTAGGCTTCCTCACAGCCTCTCCAAAAGCATTTGAGTCAACTAGATATGACAAACTCCAACATGAAGTTCAAACCTCCAAATCCCTTAGACTCCCTTCAGCACACTCACTCAGCTTATTCATGCTGAGGCCATGAGTGTGAACAGGGGCAGAGGCTGTAGGATGGCCAACTTGACCCTGTGGCCAGACTCACATTCTTCTCCCCAAATGGCTGAATACTCAGAATGACTCCATTCTTTCTCTTTCCCCTAAGCCCTTTTTATATCATCCTTCTTTTAATTTCCCACTCAGATAGGACTAAGAGAGAGTCCTGTCAATCAGCTCACATCACAAAAATGTCATTTTTCCTTCTCCCCCTTCTATCTTTTGAAAGAAAACTATGAATTCTAATCTCGAAATTTACAATTCTAAAGCAACAGGGAAATAATTCCTTTTTCCTAGCTTTATCACTGTATGTATCATCTATGTTAATGGGCATACCCATAAGTGTACCCTCCAACACTTTCAGATTTTATGACTCTGAAGTCCTGTGTTCAGACCTTTGCGATCCCTTTATTCCTATGTATTTCGTGAACAACTTGGTAGATGTCCAAAATGAGCAAAGGACATGTCCGTGTAGCTGAGGATCAGGAAGGTCCTGGTCATGGGAGATACTGCCTGTTTTTTTTTTTTTTTCCCAACCAGGTGCTTTTGCAGTTAAACCTTCTTAGGATTCTTTACAATGGCCACCTCTCCCTACTCTAACACCCACTCTCCTTTTCATCTCTTTCCTCCACAACTATGTTCACATACCATATTTATTAATTGACTGCCTGGGGCTTGGTAGCCTCTCCTGACTTCCCTACTTTTCCACTTGTGTTCTAGTTATTTGAATAAAATGGTGAAGAAAAATTTATCCCTTGAAGTTCCATGACACCAGGGAAGGAGGAACCCAGTGAGAGATCAGCGTGGGCTCATACTCACAGAGGATTATCTCAGCTAAGGCCACTTATCTCCTGGAGATCCTGGATTTTGGGAGCCAGTGGACAATATAAGATGGAGGATATCAAAGTGCTGGAGGTCATTTGGCATGTGATGCCAACCTCTTCCCTCAATTAATTTTTCCCTTACAGTTCCCAGAGTCGTTAGGTAAACTCTGGATTCCAGCAAGATATGACCTTGCCAGAGTCTGCTTTTGAGATGCAGTGAGATCCCAAATAACATCAGGAACCTTTGGCCACATTATCTCTGTAATAGGCTGTGAGTGGCTTGAGAGCAGGATTCCTGTCTGTAGGCTACAGCTGCCAATAAGAGCTTTTGCAGAGTGAATGCTCAGTAAATACTTGCTGAATGAGTGAGTGAACAAATGAATGAAAAAGCGATGAATGGTCAGTTTATGAGCATGCAATCTCTGTAGACAGATTAGAAATAACTGTAGACAGATTAGAAATAACCCAGTCTGGAGTGGGTTAATTTCTGCCTTCAGCATCTGCAGGATAATGTGTGCTGGGAGGGAGGGAAGGCATTAGTCTTTCTCCTTTGAAACTCCCTTCTCACACCCCCAAAAGATTTGTCTGAAACATGTATTTAAATGGGCAGCATACAGGTGTTTTCAGAGCTGCTTCAGCCCCAGAGAAGGCCTCAGGGCAAACCAGAGAAGACGGTACTTGGTAACGAGAAACACTCCTCAGCTACTCTGCATGCTTCAGTGGGAAAATGCAAATCAACTCATTTCCGCTTTTGAGGACAACTTCAGATAAAGGGGTCCCCCGGCAAAGTAACCCCTTCAATGTGCCTGACTCTCTCTCCCTATAGCTATCTTCTCCTGCACTACCTGCAGTGCAAGCTGTGGGGGGTGGGGAGGGGGCTCTGGTGAGGCTGCAGGAAGATGAGAGAGGAGATGAATAGTAATGAGGAGTAGTAGGAGAGAAAAGTAAGGGGCTTTAGTGTGCAGGCACAACTTTGTGGAAAAGGCCTTGAACTAGGTGGCAGAATTACTGCCAGTTCTATCTATGTGGCCACCGGCTGTGAGTGACCTTGGACAAGAGCTGGGATTCCCAGAAAGTTGAAGCTAAAGTGAATGTTGGCAATCACACCATTCCACCATTTCGTCCTCCTTCTACTCTCCCCTGCTACTTTTTTTTTTTTTGAAAGAGAGATCCTAATAAGGTATTGGTGGGGAATAACTGAAAAGAGTATATGTATTCTAAAATTTAGTGTGTCCTTCTGACAACCCCTATCTGTATCCAGGAGAGCTTTTCCAGGTTTTAAAACATGAATGCAATTGTTGGGATGTGACTTGGGTTTCCAATTAATATTTTAAGGATCTCGATATCTCAAAAAGATGTTGTGACCTCCCCTGACACCCAGCAAGATAACGTAAAAAGGAATTGTAGCTTAAGAATGAGGATGTAGAATAAAGAATTAATTTTCTCCCTTGAGGACTACTCTGATGATTTTCAAATAGCAAGCTATATTTTAAATTGCTATTTTGAGTGCATCTGTTTTACTGACGTCTCTGGTGCAAGATTTTTCTGCCTATTGGGAAAGTCAGTGTATGACTCATGTTTCATCAGGTACATATTTTGGGTTGAGTGCCTAAGAGGGTTGGGTGAACACAGGTTCAAGAAATTGTCTGTTCTTATTTTTGTTTGTTTGGTTTTTCTATGGAAGTATATGTGGGTTTTTTCTTGTTTTTCTTTTGTGAATATGTATGTAGACACATGTAGGTTTCTGTGTCCTTTTCTTAGGGTGAGGTAATCGAATGATTGACATCTAGGAGATGACATGCAAAAGAGCCTGTCATGTGACCTGTATTCAATTCTTGAGTGTTACCTTTCTCACAGAGTAAAAGATATGGCTACTCCCAAGAAAGTCCTATCTAACTTGAAATAGTATGGGTTAGAAAGGCATCTGGAACCTGAAGTTCTAGAGAAAGCGGTATGTTGCAGATGTTGAAGAATGGACAGACTTTATGATTTTTATAATTTGTTTTTCATGGGTAAGGGTTAATTAACTTTACATTTCTCCTCAATCAACAAGATGTTTATAGTAGTTTTTCCTTAGTTATGTATCAGACCCTCATATATGTAATATATATGTCTATATATTTATGACAATATAATCAGATGGCACTTAATGATGGAGATACATTATGAGAAATGCAGAGATTTCATTGTGCCAACATCATAGAGTTTAATTACACAGATCCAGATGGTAGTGTCTACCACACACTGGGACTGGGGACAGGGGCCACTGTTATATATGTGGTCAGTTTGTCACTGTCCAAAGATTATAAGGTATGTGTCTGTACACATATATGTATATACATATATGGGATTGTGTGTATATACATGTATGTATAAGTATGTGCATGTATGGACATATTCCTATATATAAAAAGCACACACATACACTATTTCTTATTTCACATGGGTTACTTAGCTCCCCAGGATCCTGAGCTTGGGGTTATGCCTTTCATGACTGTGCATGTCTTGATGTGTAACTCATAAACTGCAGTCAGTTACTTGAGTTGCAGGCAAATGCTCCTTGCCTTCTGCAAAGACTTTGATTTCATGCAGAAGTTTTTGCATGTCAGTGGAAGATACTCAAAATGAAGTCTGGAGTTATTCTGGATGATCATACCTGGGTTTTGAGGAATTTACTATAGAACAGTATGTTTTTCTTCCTGCTGTTTGAATCTCAGAAAAGATCATTGTAACCCTAAATTAGTATTCTTTCAGACTTTAGTGTAGGTCAGTTTTTCTCATGGGCTGTAACTGCCTGCTGCATCTTCCCTCCCTTGAAAAAATATTTGGGAAAATCAGGAGAGTTTTGGTTGCTACAACTGTCAGGGAGGAGGGCTATTGGCACCTAGTGGCTACACAATCCCTAACCATCAAAAGGACACTGCCATAGAAAAAGAAGGGACCAAGGGACTTAACATAAATCAACAAACAACAAGGAGAAAGGAGTCTGAGTGAATGGAGGAGAGTGGGGGGAGGAATGGGGTAGGCATTTCAGCAACATTTACTAAAGTAAGAAATTAAAAGAATGAATAAAATATAAAAAAAACTAAAAAAAAAGCAAATATTTTCCCACTCAACACTTACTCCCAAGTGTCAATTGTGCTAGGGTTGAAAAATGCTGGCCTATGTCAAATTGCATGTTCCCTCACTACATGTATGTTTCCATCAGCCGCATATATATGGGAGTGTGGGTACCATTGTCATCACCCACTTCGATCTTAAAGGCAGGATGTAGGAGAAAAGAAATGAGATGATCACAACCATCACTCATAGGGACAGAACTGTTAGCTAGATCTGCCTGCTTCTAGACCTTGGTTTAAGAACTAGGCTATGAACTTCTTTAGGCTTGTCTGAGGAGCATCCTGAGGATGGACCAATTCTACTCAATTCTCTGGCTCCCCTCATGAATCAGTGAAGTGTTCCTACACATCAGAGACTGTTCTAAATTAGCATCTTTCTCCCACAGCACAGTGTGACTCTTCCCTAGTATATAACTTGTCCTTTACTCCCCTTTTCTCCTTTTTTCTCACTCCCTTTATAAAATTTAATAAATGTTCTTTTGATTTGTCATTGATTGACAATATTATATAAATTTCTAGGATGCATCTTATGTGTTGAAGATGCCTCTATATGTGTATAAGGCTCACTTCCTCTACTACCAAATATCTAGTGCCCTTCCCACTGTTGAATTGACCCCTTTTCCCTTTCCCTCCAACCTCTCTGCCCTTCTTTATGGTAGCCACTATATTTTTCTAAGAGTTGTTTTTATTTTGATTTGTTGATTTATTTGCTTAGGTTATTTATGTTCCACATATGAGAGAAACCATCTGGTAATTGTCCTTAATTTTGTGACTTATTTCACTTACCATAACCCTCTCAAGTTCTAATCATATTGTCACAAAAGGCAGGATTTCATCATTTTAATATCTGAGTTATATATATATATATTCTACATTATATATATATATATTCCACAATTTCTTTATCCAGTTATCTGTCAATGAGCACTTAGGTTGTCCCCACATCTTAGCTATTGTGACTTGTGCTGCTATGCACATAGGCTGTGTAAAGCTTTTCAATTTAGTGCTTGCATATTCTTCAGATAAACATCTTGGAGATGCATTCTATTTTGACTTATATTTTTGAGGAATTGTCATACCATTTTCTCACACTCCTGGCTTTGTTTTTCTTGCACCACAGCATTCTTGCTCTCCTTCTAAAACATATTCCCTTTCTTAAAGAACTCCCAGTAATTGGTGGGTCCACTCAACTAGAGCTAAATGGATGGTTGCACAGGGGATAGAGTGCTGGTGTTTGCCACCAGACAGGGAAGAGGATGATTCTCTCTAAAATTGGACAGTTCTTTCCTGGCATTCACTTTTAAACCCTTTTGGTGAAATTCTTTGACTGTTTAGAGACTAAGAAAACAAACAAATAAATGTGAAATTAGGTTTCAGATTGTGCCAAGATTTCATGGGAAAGTGTTTTCTTCCACAAAAGCCTTCTGAGGAATTCCTTTATCAGGAGAGAAAAGCATTCCTGGAGATCTCATTAGGTAAATTACTCTCAGATTAACATATTTTATTAATTACCTATTATGAGACCCCAAAGCTAAACAATCATAAAAACAACAAAAAGAAGTAAATATACTTCCCAGTGACTAATAGATGCCATGAAAGACATAATCAGTAAAATCAATTATATGCATTATTATAATGAAAGGTACAGTTAGTGCTTTAAAAAAATAATTAGGTTATTGGCTAAGAGGAAACTAGCCCCCCTCCATTACCCCTGAAGCAAGCCCTGGAGGCTTCACTGAAAGGCTTTTAGTCTAGAAATCATTGGTTTTATTGGCCAGGCAAATTAGTGACTCCATTAGCTTCACCAGTGGGGAACCCTGGTTTTCTTAAGTCACCAGGTGCTTTTGATCTGGTTGTGCATTTTCTCTAGTGAAAGAATATACTGTTGGAACAATACATCCAGATGGGTACAAAATCTCTGCCAACTGAAATGTGTGGTGAGGGTCGGAATTGAGTTAAAAAAATAAAATAACTGGTAATAGTTGACTTTGTGTGTGTGTATATTTATGTGTGTATGCACGTGCATTCACGTGTGCATGTCTGCCCACTGTGCATGTATGTACCTTGTGAGAGCTGATCTACATTTCCAAACCTCTGTCCAGAGCTCAACTTGCCCATCTTGCTTTGTATGTAAAAATATTCCACTTAAACTTAAAGCATAGCTACCTCCAAAGTGTAAATAAATAAGATATGCAATGTTTTTTCTTCTTCTTATCAATATAAAGAAACGTGGAGTTGTGAGGCTGGCGGAAACTCGCATTAGACAATGTAATGAGGCAGGAATTAGAACAGCGTAGTTCCTCTGGCCATTATAAATGAGGACGGCAGCTACCTGGAGAATGGGAAAACTGATGAGTACAGTCTGCTGGGGAGAACAGGAGGAAAATTTCCCTCAGGAACACATTTCAAATTACTTATTTATGAACTGATGAACTGGGAGACCACCTATCGAGACAGGGGCGTAAGCAGTCTGCTGCAGACAGCTACAGAACTACAGCTAATTGTGCGGCTGTTTTCTGTTAGAACCCCTGCTATCCAGCTGCGCTTTGGAGGCAGGAAATTTAGGCTCTGACTAGAAGTTCCGCTCTTCCTTTTTCTTGTACGCATAAATATATACATACATATTTTAATCTACTTGGAGCCTTTGGAGAGAGCATGGGAAGAAGCTGCTGCAGCTTGGGGGAGGGGTTGTGTCGGGAGCAAGAGCTTGGTGTTAAAAGGTTTGTGAGTTATGCCTCTCAGTCTGAGAAGGAGATTGAGTTCTGGCCTCTGGGTCAGGTCTCGAATGGCTATTGGATCGGCCAGGAGTAACAGTCTCTTTCTTCCCACCTTGGTCAGCATCCTCCCACTGGTCGGCACCTTCATCGCCATGGCAACAGGGTACCCATTGCTTCCGTGGTGTGGAACTCTCTGCAGGGTTTTCCATAAGTCATGTCATGTTATCTTCACAAGAACCTATCAATGGCGTCATTGTTAGCCCCACCATCTAGGGGAGTAAACTGATGGATAAGAGAAATGGTGTGGTTCTGGCAAGGCAGGAGTTCAAGTCCAGCTGACTTTGCCTGAGTCCTAAACACCTCCTAGATGGTTGTAAATGTTCAGGAGGAGGAAAAAGCCATCCCAAGGGAGAGCTCTGGATTCTGTGCTGCAGACAGTGTGATTAGGAAGTAGGAATCAGACAGGCCACCAGGAGACTTGGGTGTTGTGTTGCTGGGGACAGTGTAGCTGACTGGATAAGAGATAGTAGGTCTCCTAGGAATTTTTGTTATTTCCATTTTTAGAGATGGGGTCACCGAGACTCTGCACAGTGAAGCAAACTTGCCTTAGGTCACCATGTAAGTGGCAGAGATTGGATTTGAACCAGGGCCTGAGCTGCGAGCTTTCTGCTATGTAGGGAACTCCTAAGGGCAGAATATGACTCTTATTTCCAATTTTACTATTCAGTGCCTGGCACTGTAGACATGGCCTTGAATGAAAAATTGAATTTTCAAATCCAAATTCAGATCCTTACAGAATTTTTTGCACAGATCCTTATTCTTTGGTTGTTACTACAATAATCAATTAGCAATAATTAATAAATAAAATTTACTCACCTAACTGCATTAGGCCCTGTTCTACATCAGTACAGGATCATCTCATTCAATCTTCAAAACTGAAAGAATCACGTAGTTTTATGTTTTATCATTCTCACTACTGGATTGCAGTTGAGGCTATTGAAGCTTAGTGAGGTTAAATCAGTCATTCTCAACTGGGAGTGATTTTGTGCCCCAAAGAAGATGATTGGTAGCTGGGGACATTTTTGATTATCACAGATTATAGTCTCATGAGTAACATCTAGTGTTGTAAGCATTCTGAAATGCACAGAACATCTTCCAAAAATGATAATTACCCATCTGCATATATGAATGGTAAGACAGTCTGGATTCAATGCTTGTCCATGCTATTAAGGGCAGAATTGGATTCAGGAGCCCTTGTCCTGCTCCAGAACCCATGTGCTGTCATCCATTGACTTTTTTCCAGGTAAAAATCTTTGTTTTGCTTCTAAGACCCTGTCATATTTCAGTGAGTCATGGAGATGCAAGAGACTCTAGGAAATGAATCAGGAGCTCTTTGGTGGGATTGCTATGCAAAGTAAGTCTTTAAAAATCTCAGCTGGTACTTGTGAGCTGACTACACCAAGTAAGTGCTGTCTGAATGGCAGTTTTTTTAGGGCCGGATGACGCCGAAGCCAGTAGGACTACTGAAAGACTAGAGGGCTAAAGTCTCCCAGATTGCAGGCCAATTTCACCCATTCCCAGTATGGAATCTCTGGATAGCTCCAAACACTCTCAGAACTTCTTTCTTTAGTTGTGGTACAGAGAAGGCGCCGCTCTGGCTGCTTTTCAGAGCTGTTTATGAAAACCACCTGAGAAAATGGCTGCCCAAGAAGTTTGAAAAGGTTAAAAGGTTACACATGGGCTGGGTGCCCTTCATCACTTTAACAAACTTGTAATCATTACAGTTACAGTTTACACCACTACTACTGAGTGTTTACTGATTGCCAGACATTGCTTTAAGGAATCAAAATGCTCTTATTTATTTCTCAAAGCCATTCCATGAAGAGGAACTTAGAAGGGTTTCCTACATGGCCTAATGCTCTCATGTAACCACACACTGATGTTAATTCTTAATAGTTCCTTAATAGTAGAATAAGGTACCCTGTATGATTATTTTGCAGTGAGCCCTGCAATTTATATAGCCAGCTCTTCTCTTCAGACATGTCTGCTTATAGTCTAAATGTGTAACAATTGCTCAGTAGTGAACCTACCAGGAATGGTCTGTACTGCCTCTGGCTTCAGAGGAATAACGCTTATAAAAGTTGATCTTTTCCCTAAAAAAAAAGTGACATTTTCCTAGTATTGCCAGTTAGGTCAACTGAACTTGCCTGGGCTTACTCCTGGGTCCGTAGGTCAGTTGGTTATTGTTTAGGGTGCCTGTGGTAACTTGCTTCTGGTCTCCATGCCACCTCCTGCAGAAGACTAGCTTTGGTAACAGTCTTATAGCAATGGCAGAGGTAAAGGAGTGCAAGTGGAAATGCACAGAGGTCTTTTCAATTCTCTACTCTTCCATATCTTGGTAATATTCCACTGGCCAAACCAAATCATTGGTTGAATTATGAGGCAAACATCTCTGTGACCAAACTCAAGGAAGTAAAGAACTGCCAGTTTTGTAATCAATTGACATTAATTGACTCAATAAATATTGAAGATACAACCTGAAAGAGCCGATCAACATATGCAAAAGGATCAAAACTTGGCAGTTCACAATTGCAATCTGATAAACTATGAATTTTATTAAAGGGTTAACCTATAAAAGGGATTTGACTTTATATGCCTTTTGACCAACCTTGCCTTTTTATTGTTGTTGTTTCTTTTCTTTAAGTTCCCAAAATATTTTGGAATGTCAGCTAAATATAGTTTCACCTTTTTTTTTTTTTTTTTTTTTTTTTAAATAAGGAACTAAAATTTCACAGGTCAGGAAACTAGCTGATGAAACATCTTCTGTAGAACCAAGGTAACAACAGGGCTCTTTGAATTTGTCAAAATGAATCCCATTCTCAGCAAATTTCCCCTGACACCTTTTCATATCACAGCTCCATTCCTTTGTTTTAATCCAATGGGGCATGGACCTGGCTTTGAGAGTGCTGATTGTTTAAACATTCCTTTTGACGACTCCTGACAGACCCAGGATGGAAGCAGCTCACCTCAAGCCTGAATTTGGCTCAGTGCCTCTTGGCATGCCATGTTTGTCTGCTTCTGAGTATGGGCTTTGCAGCCACAGCTTGGCCCCCACCCCCCCTGCCAAATTCTAATTTCTTCTAACGGGTTGAAGACTCTGCTTCTGAGTGAGCGTGTGTCTCTCTATGCTACCGCTGTGTGCGGCGATGATGATGACAGGTTGGTTTAATGCAGCTCTTGCCAAGATTAAGGGGCTGTCAGACAAGTATCATGGGAGATGGAGGGATTGCTCTGAAAAGTCATTCTGAATTGCTAACTAACAGTGCTGGCACACGGGTGGGGATGAGTTTCTTAAGAGTCTCAGATTGAAGGAGCTGCAGTGAGACCCTGAGCAGACCTGACCTTTTCTCACACTGAGGGCAGGATAGGTGGGCCCCTAAGATACTACCAAGCTGGGTGTATGAGTTCCCAGAGCACCCAGATTGGACATCAGAGGCTCCATCAGCATGGTAAATTGTATACCAAAGTTTAGCCTCTTTGACATATTTTCCCCCCTGTGGAGATGGGATCTTAGCTTTCATCAGATTCTTAAGGATTTGTGGTTCCCAAATAGCCAGCTGTCTTGTTCAGTGTTCCAGGTAGGACTCTGGAGGTAGTTTTATTGGAACCCAAAAGTAATAAGCAACCATTAAGAAGTTTAAAGAATGAATTGATATGAAATGGACTGACTTTCAAAAAGTTTACACTGGCAACAGAATCTAGCCATAGAGTTGCTACAAAAATTGCTATGGTTATTTTTCTCTAACTTATATATTCCATAAATAGGTGTGTTGAGTGTGTGCCCTATGCAAGACTGCGCATTTAGCTTCTGTCAGTTACAGTGCTTTCTTCCTTGAAGATTAAAATCCAGGGCAAACTGAACTTTCTAGCACAGCTGGAAACCCTTGTGCCACCTTGAGAAGCACTGCTTGATTATCCATTCATTCATTATTTCAAGAAATAGCTACTGAGCCCCTACCATGTGCCATGCCCTGTGCTATGCCTTGGGGGACATCAATGAGGTTTAGCTAGGCATAGCCTGAATTCACAGACAAATGGGGATGGAACCAGGTGAACGAGCACACTGCCACAATAAGAGAGGGGGATATAGGAAGGCAGTGAGAATAAGAAATCATTCACCCAACTTACTTCCTAGGATGTGGGACAGTGAAGGCTCACATACCACTTCCGGAGGAGTAAAGTTATAGGCTCTGTGAATGCATTTTCTGCCTAGTAGCAACTAATAGTAATTTGAACATCTTGGATCTGTTGTTGTTTATCAAAGATCCTTTCTTATCCATTGGCACACAGATTTTCTGAGGACAGAGACAATGGAGAGCCCTGGCTAGCCTTAATAACCCACCCCCTCAAACATGAATTGAATATCAGAAAGTTTAGGTTCAGTTTTCTTTTTTTTCTTTTTCTTTTTTTAATATCTTACTAACTGTGTGGCTTTGGGCAAGTCACCTAACCACTCTGCTTCTCATATTTGAGACAAGGTTAATAATGTCTGCCTTACCATTGTCAAAGGGATATTCTGAGTATTCTGCTCGTATAGAGGCTACTACTAGCACTTTACAAAAAGAGTTTATGGCTCTATTTTCATAACTGCCATGGGGCCACTTATTTTAGAACATGTAGAAACAAAATGGAGAATGGCCACCTAAGTCTATGTACTGTGATATCAATGAGAAATAAACCTTTCTTTTGTGTCTCTTAGGATTTATCTGTTGTAGCAGCTTATGTTAACAACTTTATATAAATGATAACATAAAAATTCTCTGTAAAGTTTAAAACAACTTCCATTTTTATGTTTTAAAGATTATTCATTTTCTTTCACTGATAAGAGATATCTGTTGAGTCATATTTTCTTAATTGCTTTCATTTTACCTCTTGCAAATTATACTCAAATCATAAAGAAAAGGGGGAATTCTAGAAGGGGTGGAGGCAGGCAGGATACAAATGAGGTTTAAGTGGGGGATTCTTCTCCCAAATTCTAAATATTATCATTAGATCTTATATTTCTCCTTCTTCCAGCCCCTCCTTTCTTTATGTTTACTCTGTCTGTATGTATATACCCTCATCACAGGGTAAAGATTGACTGAAATTTCTAGAAAGAATTATAGAGCTCTGAGATCATTTTTCCACCGTTGGTTGCAGAAAGTCTCTAGTTCTTTTGTGACCTACCCATCCCAGAACCAATCAGTTACCATGTGGTTATTTGGCCAGGTTTAGTCATGGATTCACCTTTGGGGACTGGTAATGGTGAAAGTTCTCTACTGCTGGCCATGTGGATTTTCCTCAAAGGAAGACTGGAATGTTAGCACCCAAAAGGCTAACAGATGTGTACTGTAGCCAAATTATAGTAATTAAAGCTAAGATCTCACAAGTGCTCACTATGTGTTAGAGATAGTGCTAAGTACTTGTTATATAAATTTTCTCATTTATACCATGCAACAATGTTAGGACATAGATTCTGTTATCTATGGAGAAATAGTATTGGAATTGCTGATCCCTTTCTATAATGTAAGCTTAGTACATATTATTTAAAGTTAACATATTTTCAGTGGCAACTGTACCCACTGATCATCTGGTTTCTTTTGCATAAGAAACAATGGAATTCTAAGGGGGATAAAAGTGTGGCATAGAATGCCCTTTGTGATTCAGGCCATTCTAATGAATGCCAAGAAAAGTGGGGCTCACATTGCATTTATTCGTGGAAAGATATTCATATAACACTATTCCAGTGTCATCAGTACAACCGTAATTCATGATCCTGACAACAGAGCAATGTATTCTGTGTAGACTCACCATCAAGGAAACCTGAATTTGAAGCTGAAGCTGCCAAAACAAAAATAAAAGCCATAAATCACAAATATTCAAATTCTTCCTCCTGGTATGACATGTATAGCTTTAGTGTTTCAGGGCCTAGGAGGTTAAGGGAACCTCCTGTTTCACACTTTCTAAATGCTCACCTCCAACTGGACTTAGGCTGTCAAATGGTACTGCACACTTTGAAAGTGATCAAAGAAGGTGGAATAGGGATGGGGACAGGGTCACAACTAGGTCTGTCAGCAAACTCACTGAGAGGCATGGATAGCACAAGGGTCATTTAAGGAATGCATGAAGAGAAAAAATGCAGAGGGTTGCTTTCTTTCATCCATTGGCAAGGTGACATTCTCCCCTTGATTATTAAGGGCATTCTGTCCTTAGGTGTTTGCCACACATTTACCCTCTGATTTCCTGTTTGGAGAATTGAGTTCAGTGACACTTTGATTAATGATATTCCTCTTTCCACTGACAGAGCAGTAGCTTTTATTTGGGGCCATGTATTTATTAGGTGCTTTCCTTAGCTCAACTTCAGAATCTCAGAAGAAGGCTAGGCTAATGCTGCTTGTGACAAAGATGGATAGCTGTCCACTAGAAATTTGTTATCCCTTTTCTATAGTGGAAGGCAGTTACTTAGCCAGGAACTGCATTTCCCTGTACCCCTTACACACCATGACTAGTTCTCCAGTGGGATGTAGGAGGTCCCTTTTGTGAGTTTTCTAAGAAGCTGGTATATGCCTTTTCTGCTTTTTCTCATTCCATTTATTGCCTAAACACAGAAACCTCAGACCCTGGGAATACTGGGGAACTAAAAGATGGAACATGGCTGCATCCTGGTCACATGGAGAAAATGCAAGCAGACTTTCAAGACAATTGTAACTTTTTTGGAGAGTTTGACTTTACAATTTGGTCAGTATGATGCCATACGCTCATATACCCTGGGTTATAAAATCTCTTATCAAGACTTGCTCACTTTGAAAACACTCTTAATTCTAGACTTAATTCATCCAATATAGTATCCACTAGTCACATGTGGTTATTTAAACTAAAAATTAATTAAAATAAATTAAAAAAAAACTTCAGTTTGTCAACTATACTAGCCACATACTAACAGCTGTAGACACATATGGCAACATTGGCGAACACACATACAGGATACTTCTGTCACTGCAGACAATTCTTTTTTTTTTTTTTTTTGACTAGATCTCACTATTTTTGCCCGTGGAACTGCAGGCTCACGTTGCCTGGGGTACCACAGGCTCAAGCAATCCCCAGCCTCAGTTTCCCAGGTGGCTTGGGTTACAGGTGCACGCCACCATGCCCAGCTATTTTTTTGGAACTAGGTCTCACTGCATGCCCCTGGTGGGTCTCAAACCATGATCCCTGGCCCCTGCTGTGGTTTTCTAGGCTGTTGCTTACAAGCATGCACCACCATGCCCGGCCACTGCAGACAATTCTATTTGGTATTGCTTCTCTAGACCAGCGAGAGTCTGGAGAGTGAATTGATTTAGAAGAATGAATGGCAGAGAAATTCTGAGAGTCATAATTGGGCTTCAGCATTTGGGCTAAAATTTTTTTTTAACTTGTCTTTTTTCTTGCTGAAGGCTGGAAGTTCTTTAGAATAGGGATTACCTCATGTGTTAGTAATTCTAACATCTAGTCTGTTAGTAGATCCTCTTTTTTGGTTTGTTTGTTTGTTTTTAGCAATGAAAGAATGTTAGTTATCAGGATAGTTTGTAAGACAATTCCAAAGAGGTGGACATCGACTGACATCACTTGAATGCTTTCTTTCCATATTTAGTAAGAACTGGTTCTGAAGATGGAGCTGACTCCAAAGGAGTCAAGGATAGGAAGGGAAAACATAGTGAAACTAAAATCTATATAAGACTTAATACATTAGAATTTCTTTCAGTATATTAGGTGACTGAATAACTAATCTAAACAAATTAACCTAAATAACTTACGGGGTAAACTCAGATTTATTCTGACTTTGCATTTAGTTGGCTCTTACTGTTGTTTGTTAAATGAAGGCCCTTTAACAATATTATTTTTAAAAATAATACTTAAATTTTTAAAAAAATCCATGTTTATTCCCTGTCTCTGAATCCTGATATGTATTTACCTCCACGCCTCAACAGAATGAAAGTTCCAGGAGGATAAGATCTTTGTTTATGTTGCTTATAGCTGCAGCTTCAATTGTTAGGCTGTACATAATATGTTGTAAATCAACAGATATTTCTAAATAAATAAAGAAGGTACTTTAGATCTAGCTCAAAGAACTATGTGAATGTGGAAATCTTATATACTATAGCAAGATAGAAGAAGTTATTTTGGGATAAGGGACATCCTTTCAAGGGCTCTCAAATAACATCTTTTAAGGATTCACTGACTTTGCCTATATATAAGGCTAGGCCAGCCCTCATAAATGATGTGCCTCAACAATTTGAATTTAAATGCCCATAGGACTCTAGGTGCATACAAGGCATAATACTAAAATGGCTGATAACTTATGACATTTATTTCCCCACATGAAGAACCACAGGGCAGCATCTCTTGTCAGAAAGGAAACAGACTTGTCAGAAAGGAAACCAGCCATCATATGTTCTTTGTATTTTTATGATTTATGTATTTATTGGATGCACCCACCACTTAACAACCTCTGGGTGCTTTTATATGTTTCATAGACAAAAGGCAGACACTGCCATTGTGGATTATGAGGTGGAGAGGTACCAACAAAATAACATCCATAAATCGCAAAGCACATCATAAAATCATCAAACACTACAGAAGCTGTACTTAGGTTCCCCAAGTAATCAGACACTAAGTGGGAAAGACCTGAGCTGTAGTCGTGAGCAAAGCCCTGGCACTTATTAAATTCTTTAGCCTTGAGTAAGTCCCTAATCTCTTGCAGCCTCATTTGTTTATCTCTAAAATGGGCATAATCATCAAAATAATGACATAGTTTATCTTGCCTACTAGGGAATCAGATGCTCAAGGCCATGCTCTATGAAACACAGAAAATCCCCAGATGTGATAGACTAGTGTTTAAAAGAAAATTGAACTCTGTGTGAATTTCAGTTTCGACTTTCTCTGATATGAGCCCCCAAATGATGCTTGGTTTTTGCTTTGTGTTATATGCTCCCCTAAATGTGATCCATGCTTCTTACATTGGTAAATTTGGTCCTGTTTTTCTTCCTGTGAGATATATTTTTCTGTCACTCTCAATTGTAAGAATTGAGGTTAACCTTTGGATTCTTGCCTCCGTTCCCAGAGATAAGAGACAAAGAGTCATACTGACACCTGCCATTGATTAATTCCTTGTTGTATGTTTGGCTTTATGATTTTATGTATATCATTCTCATAAAAACCCTGTGAGACAGATACTATTCTTCTTCTCATTTTATGAATGACTGAAAAAATGGAGGCATAGAGAAGACAGCAACTTGACCAAGGTTATGTAGATGATAAGTGACTAAACCAGTACTACAGCATCAAGACTCATGTTTTTAGCTTTTTCTTTAATTTGTCTACCTCCACAGAACTAAAAGCCTGCCTCTTGATGTTTGACTGAGGCTTGGTGTGCTGTGGATTCCCGCACAAGGGGCATGTTTCCAGGCAGATACATGTTCTGTGTTCGGACATATAATTTCATCTCGAAGCCTCAGTTTCTAGAAACTGACAGCTTCTTGGAAAAGGGCAGTTGAGTGGTAATTGAGGCTGATTCAATCATCCAAGGTAGTCTTGATTTCTAATGCTCTTACTCATTTGGGTGTCTGATAAGCACCTTTAGTTTAAGAAGGCCCAAACTCTGGATTTCCTGTTCACTTCCAAGAAAATTTCCACATCTCCCTCAGAGGTCTCAGGAAAAGAGTATCACCATTCACCTGGTAGTTTAACCTCTAGCTCTACAAATCATTCTTGGTTGTTCCTTTCTTCACATGTCCACACTAATCTGGGAGCTAGTCCTCTAGGCTCAGCTTCCAAAATTTTTATCTTCCTTCAGAGATAAAGAAATAATCCTTAATTTTATATGTCTTAATTTTATCATATTAGGATTATTGGTAACAATAATTAGGAAGTCAAACATTGGTTTGACTTGTATAAATAATTTGCTATAGGAAATTTTGATAGAAAATGCCTTTAAACCTTTGGTGATATGAAATATGCGTATCATATCCTAAGATCCAAGAAGGATGATAAGAGTAGTGGAAAAAGCTGGACGCTGTTCTTTTTTGCCCTACTTGTGTTGTTATGCTTATAAGTGATAATATCATTTCTTTGCAGTCATCTGGGCAGTGTTAAACTATCCATCAGTTTGCAGATTGGATTACAAAAGAATGGGATTTCACCCTGTGTTTAGGGGAAAAGTGGGAACTTGAATTAAATCTTAATATATGAGATAGAGTCAAATAAATACAGAGGAAAAAGAGGAATTTCCAGAAGATGGTAGTGGAGGGGACAGAAGTACAAAACACTGAAATACAAAAGTTTTATTTGAATGCATAACTGTAACGAAAGGTTCAACCAAGTTATAGGTTAAAAGCTCACATTGTAGATTTCATTTTTTAACTTAGTATTTATAGGATATATGTTATATAAGCCAGCATTGTGCTCAGTGCTTTACCTGCATTGCTTTCTTTAATTATTGCAATGACTCTGTGATATGGAAACTGATCTCATTGTGCACAAGAGGAGACTGTGACTCAAGGAGGTAAGAGATTTGTCTAAAATCATGTGGGCAAATACAGAACAGGTACTCATACCCAGGGATTTGGATTTGAGAGAACTTTCGTCTTATGAAGTCAGTTGTCCCCTGATGGGAAGAATGCTGAGAGATAGAGCTTTGAGCCATCCAGACAGTATATATTTTTGTCTTTACTATTCTATTAAATTAGAAGCTTAGATTGTCTCAAGGAATAGGAGTTTGTTGCAAAACTCAGAGACCTTCCATGAGTAGCACACTCTGAATTCTGGTACTTGCAAGACTGGGATGTAGGATAGGCCTCCTGGAAATCTGACAGCTAGCCTTAGCAGCCTTACAGGTATGTCATTCTTTCCAACAGAGAGGATCTGAATGCACCAGTCACTTTAATGCTTGAGGTATCTGTTGAATGGGGTTTCAGAGTAAGTCAATCAGAGATACTTTTGTCTCTTCACATTTAGTCTGTAGCAAGAAATCTTGTTCAAGACCAGGGAGTCAGAATTGGTTTCTATCTACACAGACTCCAGAATAACTTCATGATAGCAGTTGCAGAGGAAGTATATAGAAGCTGAGAGTGAAGATAAATGAATACAGGAGACCAGATGGAAGCCATGGGGCTATTTGAAGAGGGAGTAGCTACTCAACTCCAGCTCATTCTCACTATATAGAAATACAGTAAGATGCAAAACCTTTAAGAGATGCAAATGCCCAATGAAATATCCTGATTTTGAAATATTGACAGGTAGTTAAAATGGAAACAACAAAGCATTGTTGAGGCCAAAGAAATGGATAAGTTGTCCACTGATTGACTATGTCTCTTTAGTACTGGGAGTTTTTTGGCTTTTTAGAAATGATTTTGGGCTTAGTTTCTCCAGGAGACTTCTTAATAGAAATTTGAATGGTGACTTTGAGATGGTTGGTTTTCCTTTCATGAACAGATCTCATTACATTAACGCATTCTCATTAAAGCCTTCTCATTTTTAAAAGTCATTGATTATTCTGCCTTCTTCACCCCAACTGAATACCCAAATATCTCTCTGTAACTGTGAAAATTTGGGGAACCTGAAATAGATGATCCAACAGTATGTTTCAGGAGTACATCCAGAATGAATCACCTTCATTCCCTTTAACAGATCAATCAGCAGGGGAAGCTGATTGCTCCCCTCTCCATATCATACTTTGATTCATTTACACTTAAGTGATGAAAGTGGTCTTTTTTTTCCTTTCTCCTTAAATGGATACTAGCCCAGGCGGGGCTTGGGGAGTTGTAAAGGGGAGGACTGATTCCTTGGACATGCTCTTTTTTACATTCTCAAAAGGTTCACTCAATTAAGCATCATATTTCATTGACTTGTATGTGTGATGGCTCCCTAGCCAGCAGTGTTTTCTAAATGGTCCTAAGACAAGACTTTGGGTTTTGAAAATAACCCTTCATCACCTTTATGTTTGGAGCTGTGTTAGCAAAACCTGAATTAAGGCAGGCAGGTTATTTCCATCAGGGGGAGCAACCCCACTTTGTGGTTGGAATATCTTGACTTGGCTGACTTCACTTGTCAAAAGAATGGGTGTTCTGACACTATCTGAGACTGGGTTCCTACAGCTTCATTTTCTACATGATGAATCTTACCATTCAAGTACCAGTCTGGATTCCTATTAGGTTAAAAAAAAAAAAAACAAAAAACCTTGGATAAACTAAATCAGGCTTATATCTCATTCTGGGTCTATATATAGAGAGTGAAGACATGTTCAGAAAACCAGTCTTATTCTTATAGAAAACTCCCCTGTGCTGAGATTCATTCATGCATGCTAATGCTTTGCTTGTATTTACATTAATAACTAATAACTCAATCTTCAATAAATAAAATTTCACACAATGGGGAGGTGTGTGTGTGGGGGGGCGTCTGTGTGTGTGTATGCATGTGTGTATGTCTGCTTGTGTGCTCAGTTTATAGTTATAGACAGCAATGGTGGAAATTCTTTTACTGAATGGGAGGATACATGACCTAAGTGCCCTTCTACGTTATCTAATTATAAAGCTGTTCTGATCTGAATCTGTATCATATAATTGATTAAACTCACTGAGAAATGATCTCAGTAGATAAACCTCAGATATCCTTATCTGGTTGCACCTTTGTCAGTGGGTTTAATTTGTGGCAAATACAAAACTTGGAAGGCAACTTTCCATTTGAAGAATGAAGAAGACTATATGGTAGCCTTGTGAAGGTCGAAACAAACTGAGTGTACCTTGCACAGAGACCTTTCTGATGTTGTCAATACACTTCACATCTGTGAACTCTCTTAACCGTTAGTGAAGAATGGAAATATAAGTCATTAACTCACAGCCATACAACTAGAAGTAGAAAAGCTCAAACTTGAAAATAAGAAACAGGACTCTTAAGTCGATTGCCCTCCCCTCCCTACCCTGATATCATGCATTTTTTACTCCATATTTGAATTCCATATTGAGGCTGGAATATTACATGGTACTTGGTACTTTGTAGATGGGTTTTATGCTGATAAAAGGTGCCCTTTAAAAGACATGAATTTTCATATAAATGTAAATTTGTGTTATTGTTAACACTACCATTATTAGTAGTAATAATAAGTACTGTAGATTGGGCTCTTTCTATGCACCAGGAACCAAGTCAATACTGTGCATGCATTGTTTAATTAAACCTCATGGCAATTCCATTTTGCAAATTGGAACACTGAGGCACTGAGCATAGAATTGTTTGCATTTTGAAATTCCCCTGCATTTCAAAGTCCTGCCACTTAAAGAGGTCTGCTCTGATTCCAGAGTTCATTACCATAACTATCAAGTCAATAAAATGTTACTACTTTAAACCTTATTCTGTCAAATAATATTCATCTTGCCATTATCTCAGAATTAAAATAAAAACTACAATGTTAATAATAAGCAAACAATGGGGTTTGAGATACACTGATATGACAAATATTTGCTAGATAATATAGCCATAATTAAATTTTGTGTGAACTTGTCCTTAAGGTTTTACTACAGGGATTTACTTTTGAAGACAAATATCTATTTATATCTCATATTGGTACTATTTTAATAAGTATATTTCTAGGACATGTTAAAATAATATCATCAATACTAAATAGAAAATGCTAACCATTTAGAATGTGATATTTGCTAGGTAGTGTTTTCTCTTCAGACAGAATCTATGCACTTCCACCTAAAGTCATTTATTTTATTTTACTGCCACTCCATGGGGAACAAAATATAGAAAGATGCACTAGCATCTGCTCTGCTTGCAAAGAAAGCCAACCTCAGGCTAACCTGTGCAATCAGTGCTTGTGGGGACTGAGAGAAGGGAACCAGGCCTGCTTCCAGTGACTACCACCTGACATCCTGCAAGGAGCTCATATTCTTTTTAAGGGAAGCAAGATCTGTGCACAGGTCCAGTGTATAAGCAGGGGATTCAGAGAAGTTGCAAAGCCTTGGACTCTGGCAAAATTTCTTGCAGGAGCTTTACCTGGAAGGATGGCAAGGTTAGGGAAAAAAGATGCCTGTAGGACCTCTTCAGTCCTGTGGGACTCCAGGTTCTTGCTAAGCAACTTCCAATCTACCTTCCATTCTTTAAGGACATGCAGGTCCCAAATCAGGTCTGAATTCAGATCTTAAGAGCCCTGGAGTCATTCTATAGGTCATCTCACCTCCCTGTTATATTGACTCTGACCTTTTCCACATTTTTTCTGTGTTTCTTTCTTTCTTTTTTTTTAAAGTCCATGGTGTATAACATGTGTTTTCAGTCTTGTGAAGAGCAATAAAAAAATCTAATCCAGTTTTTCAAAACACTTAATTTTTTTAAGGAAAAATAGTCTTTTTTCATTTTAATACTTCAGTGCTTAACAAGTGGCATTTACTTACCAACACAATCTATATAATTTCCCACCTAGATAATGCATCTATGTTTCTCTCGTCCATTCTAACACTTACTGTCTTCTTGTGCTATTAAAGATTGAGAGGAGTTAAAGATGTAAGCCAAAGCAAGTAATTTCCTGAAGAGAAGAAATGTACCTAAAATGATTTCTCTTTGTTAAATCTTTTTATTCTCCTTTCATTTGGCTCTTTATGAAAAACAAAAAAGGGGGAAATAGGCGACAAATGTGTTTTGGATCCAAAGAGGAGACAGGAAACCTCTGAAAGTAGAATTAAAAAATAATAATTTTCTAGAACTGGAGTTGGAACTGGCCTTTCGAGCACCATTGCACATTAATGCTGCCTCCCCTCCCATTGGGAAGCTAAGGCCCAAGTGACAGTCATCACTGCCAATAGCACAGTTACCCAATAGATTCCTGGAAGGGCTCACTTAAATGATTCAGCCAGATCCTCTCCAGGGGCTTCCAGTTCCCATCATCCCAGGAATGAAATATTCAGTATCATCTTTCTGCACCTGAGCCTGCCATGGATTAGATTCTTGCTGCCTCTATTACTAGGGCAGCCAAGAGCTAGTGCTGCAGTGATTGGATGTAAAGCGCTTAATGACTGCACTTGGCTGGGAAAGGGATAGGGAATGAACAGGCCAGAAGCACAGTCACCAGTGGTGATCTCAGGCTGGAGAACAGACCTTCCAGAGATGCTGTAGCTCAAGAAGAATCTGCTTGAACTCCTCCCTGGCCCTGCCACCTGACAGCATATTTGGAAATCATATACCCTGTATTTAATCATATATCAGCATATAATAAAAATAAGCATTATAGGTCTTAACCTGGATGCATTCTCAGTGGATCCCCTTTCTTCATCTATTCCAGAAATGTATAGATTTCCCAAATGTTTCCAGTTCTGTTTTTCACCTCCACATCCAATTTTGCATAAACTCCCACCATACATAAGCTGTGAGAATGAGTGTCAAACTATTTTGATATGATTGTCTGCTTGACACATATTAACTGTTTAATAAATGATTATTGAGTGGTTGGCTAAGTGAATGAATATTATACCTCTAAATTCTATACTTGCCTTTCTAACAAGGTGTAGACCATCTCTTCCTAAATATCTGTGGCATGCAGAATAAAGGCACCTCCAAGTATGTACACATCCTAAGCCCTGTGAACCTTACCTTAGATGGCAAAAAGTGCTTTGAAAATGTGATTCAGGTGAGGACCCTGAGATGGGGAATCATCCAGGATGCTCCTGGATGCTTACCTGACAGAACAGCTATTGTGGTTCTAAGAGGGACACGTAAGGATAGAAAACTATGTCATAATGGAATCAGAGACTGGAATGGTATGGCTTGGAGCCCAGAAATGCAGGCAGTCCCTGCAATCTAGAAGAGGCAAGTGATGGAATCTCCTCTTTCAATAGCCATCGAAAGCAATCAAACCGGCAAACACCTCAATTTTTAAAGCTCATTTCAGATTTCTGATCTTCAGAACTGAAAGATATTAAATTTATGTTTTACAGAGTTGATGCTAATTTATGATAGCAATGACAGGAAACTAATACAACACCTATGACAATTTCAACTTTAAATAGCTGAAAACAAACTCACTACTTTTTCCCCAAATCCTACCTTTCAGCATCAACCAGTGGCTTCCTCATCATCATAGTCTCTTACACGAAGAACATTTGAATCTCCTTTGCTTTCTTTTTGTTTACCCTTTAGTTAAGACTGATAGATTGTGTTCATTCTATAACCTGGATGTTTCTCAGTCATTACTTTTACTTGTGGTCATGCTAATATCACTCACAACTGAAACCCTGTCTTGTGAATGATAGGTTCTTAGTAAATGTTGAGTGGATGTGTGTCATGATTTCTTTTCCTAACTCCTTGAAACTGCACTTTCTGTTGTGTACAATTCTCATTATATAATCTCCATTATGAAATCTGGGTCAGTGACTTTCCTTTTCAGCATTTCATTTGGGTCTAAAACATGTAGTCAAACAAGGTGAGCTTTGGACTTCTTGTCACCACCCAAATGCTGAAAAAACTCAAGTAGGTGTAAAGAGCAAGCATTTGGAATCAGATGAAATAGAGTTGGTATCAATGCTTTGAAACTGTGTAGTTCTTCCTGGCAAGATATCAGCCCTTTCTATCAGCAGTTTCCTCAGCTCTGTAATAGGAATAATAACAGCATTTGCCTTTTCTGTTATTTAGTGGAAAGCACTGGGGTCCAGTTCAGGGTACTAATGGTCAATAGTTATGAACTCCTGTCATTGTGCATTGATGAGGGAGCATCCACATCAACTTTCCTTGTTTTCTAGTGGCTGCAGTGTGGATTGTAGATGCATGTCTGGGGGAAGGGGGAGGCTCCTAGGAGGAGGAGAAAGGAGGGCAAAGAATGGGCTTGGGGAAGGCAGGGAAGCAGGCATTTTACATTCAATAGTCAAGTACAATTTGGAAACACTTGCCTCGTGTAGCCCTCAGCTGCCTGTGAAATTCATCTGAATCTTGTTCCGTTGGCCTATGGGGTATTTTCAAATACAAATTAGGTTGGCCAGAATTCCTTTTCTGCACCGAATCTCCTGGGTGCAACTTAGAGGTTATTAAGATGCCTAATAAAAGGAGAGAGCACATTTAATAACATTACCATCAGCTCTATGGAGCTGAGCTATGCGGGCCCATGGTGCCCCAGAGCCTGCAGCCCCCTGCCACTGGTGCACTTGCTTCAAGGAGGCCCCATAATTATCCACATTTAAAAAGCACCATTAAATCCACTGAGGCAGTCATGTCCCATTTGCAGGGCCTTTCTGCCCACATTTCTCAGGAGACTCAGAACCTGGCTTCTTGGGGTGGGAGGAGGAGAGGAAATAGATGCAAGTTCTTGGGCTAAAGTGATGGCTGGTTAAATTCACAGAGTAGCAGATCTGCTAAGCGCCACTGTCATCCTGGTGGGAACTTTTCCTCTCTTTCTTTTTCTGTATTTATTTTGCAAAATTTTACCGAGGGCAAGTTTCAGTACCATGTCCCACTTCTCAATCAGGATTCCATTGAGCCCTCATAAGAACCCATTGAGTAGTTCCTCTGTTCCCTGTGGGCAGTGATTTTTTTTGTCAGGGTCATACTGACAAAAAGGGGTGAGGGGCTTGTAGGGAATAGAGTGGTGCCACTCAGCACCCTACAACACATAAAATAGACTCTCTTGTTAGAGAAGGATCTGGCCTGCCTGTCAGTAGTGCAGACTTTGGGCTACTCCTTTCTTCATTTACAAAGAGGAGACTGAGGACTAGCCTAGACTGAGGACTAGATTGTTTGGTATCAAATAGCTGGACATGGTAGCGCTCTCAGAGTTTGAGCTGTTACCCTTGTGAAGATGGCCTCCCATGTCTCCTCCCTTTGCTGCCATCCTACTACCCTGCCCCTGCACCAGATCAGTGACCCACCTTCACAAAAGCCAATTGTTATCATCCTTATCAGAAGTATTACAGTGTTTGCTATGGTAGGAGTTCTTTTCTCTAGAAAGAATTGAACGCACATAAAATTGTTGCATATTAAATGAATCTGTGGTCTGTGTCAAAATGAAACCTACATTTAGCATTAATCTCTATGAAATGTGAACATGATACTCTTATTTAAGCACCTAATATCTACATGTGATTTCTGAGATATTTCACCCCAGATAGTTTCTAGAGTTTCAGAGGCAGTAACATATGGAGAGCATTCTGGGACTTGGGGCAGAGAAGGTTTGTACATTGAATACCATGTTTATCAGAAGCTTGGTGTGCTGCTCAGCCTCAGGGCCTTTGCACAGCAACCCCGTTGTGAAGAAAACTCTCCTTCCTCTCATCTCTTGGACTATTCTTTCTCTTTTTTCTTTTCTCACTATAAAAACCTCTCTTACGCAGCTTTCCCCAAATCTTGGTTAGGCATGCATACTTCCTGAGTACTTTAAATCTTTTAGATCAATTTTGTCCAAAAGGAATACATACAATGAACCACATGTGTGATTTAAAATTTTTTTTACTAGTCATGTTAAAAAAGATTAAATGAAGGACAGGTGAAATTAATCTTAATAATCTATTTATGCCAATAGAGCCACACTATTAACATTTCAGTGTGTAATCAATACAAAAATGATCAATGAGATATTTTGCATTTTTTGGAACTAAGCCTTTGGAATCTGGTGTGTATTTTACACTTACAGCTCAACTCAATTTAGATGCTAAATTTTCAATGGTTAAAGTGAAATGAAGTCCTGCCAAAACAACAAAGCTGCATTTAATAGAAAAATAGTTTAGACTGCTTGAGTTTTTAAATTTAAATTCATTGAAATTAAATTAAAATATCAGTTCCTCAGATTCAGGAGCCTCATTTTAAGTGTTCAATAGCCACATGTTCTAGATTATTACCCGTCACATAAATTTGAATTGCCTGTTGATTTGCTTTTTCCTCTCTCTAGATCACAATCTCTTTGAGGTCAAGGATTATGTCTTGTTTGCTATTTGCCAGTGCCTGGCACAGATTTGCGTATGCAGCAGGTACTCAATAAATGCATGTTGAATAGCTTGGTATAATATTTTTAATCCTGATTTTGCATTGAATTTTTGTATAACATTTATAATTTAGGTTTTTTGCCAGTAAAATAAGATCTCTGGGCATTTTTGAAAGTCTGTTTCACTGCATTGCAAGAAATGTCATGTGTTCAAAGGGATCTGTGGTCAGACAACTGTGAGAAAGTTCAGTTTAAGAGAAAGAGCAGGTCTCTGTACTTCAGGGCTTCTGAGAACCTTCTAGTTTTTAGTGCACTGACATTGGCCAGAGGATTAAAAGCTTTCATTTAACTAAATTTAAAGTTGAATGCTAACTGAACCGACCTATTCTCCCAGCATAGGGGACCATGGAGTGATTTCTTCTTAGACTATGGGACACTAGTCCCCATGGAGCTCATTGTACTGGGGGCTGAACTGCACTTAGGCTTTTTGGCTGGAAGTTCCTCCAGATACAGTCTGTGTTTGGGAGATGAACTAAAGGACTCCTGACAGTGCACTGATTTCTTTTTGGTTTTATCTGTTCTCTCCCTTGGACAAAAATGATCGCAGAAGAATAACATTATGCCATCAAGTGATTCAGAATCAATGCCTCATCTTTTTAAAAATAGGCTGTTTACAGATAGGAAAGCAAGAGTTCTTCAAACAACTTCTCGTTTTCAGAGGGGCAGTGAAAGCAACCATCTGTTGCTTCTTCCATCCTACCTAAAAAGTTACACTATGCAAATCTGTGAGTTGCCCTTTTTTCATGTGGCCAACACAATGTTTAAAATGGAAAGACAATGCCCAACCCATGTTAGTCATGAATTGTTCAGTTAAACTGATGAATTTTCCAATATTCTGTCATTTTTGACTACATCTATGACAGTTTCATATGGTTCACCCTAATTATACTAAGTCTCTTTACTTTCAAGCCAGTTAATGGGAAACTAAGGTAGAATTACCTTTCTGAAAATATATAGCAAAGTTTTTGTTTTTTTTTTTAATCAGATGTGAAAATCTTTCATTTAAAACCTCTTGGGGTAAGTATTGAGAATTGTGTGTAAAGTAACACACCAAGCCATGTCCGTGCTCTGGATTCAAACTGCAGTGACACAGAATATACATTTAATTATCTTAGGATCATTTTTGAATTACTGCACAGACCTGTTTCTTCATGTGGAGATTCAATAGCAGCATTTGTTACATAATCTTGTTAAGATATATACTTATTTGTAAGTGCATGTGTGTATGTATAGAATTATATCTAGAATGATATATACATATATTTATAGTAACAGAATTCTATTTGACAAATTTCTACTTGGGATAATACTTAAATTATCCTTCAAATGTAATGTCTAATATCAATTTGAGATTTTCTGTTCTGAGGATGAAAAGGCTTAATTTGGGAAAGAAAACAGTGGGTTGACTTTATAATCTCAGAGGGAATTCTGTGCTACTCAAATATATAACAATGACTTACATGAATATAATGTCTGACTTTGAACTAGATTTCTGGTGTGTCACACTCTGTGCATCCCTCATCCCTCCTTTCGATTGTATGCTAGATATGTGGTTGATTATATGCCTATATTTTAACAGTATCTCTACAAAGTAGGAATTTTGCTATTTGCTGTTTTGCTGAGGTGAGATTCAGGGCCTAGGAAGCAAGAGGCACAAGGTCCCACTGTTAGTGAAGACAAACCTCGTTGGGTGTTCTTCCCACTATTCAGTGTTTTTATGTTGCGTTTCTTATCCTCAGTCAACCTCCACATCTGATTCCCGTCATTTATGTTAGGAGCTCTGACATTCCCCATGCTTCTCAGCCAGGTGTGGAGAGGCGCCATGAACATATGGACATAGTGTTGTGATGAAACCCATAGCCATGTGGCTGAGAGGGTAACCTTTTTCATACTGAATCTCTCTACCTCAGGGCTGTAAAACCTTGCAAAAGTTACTTAACTTTTTCGTGTCTCCCTTTTCCCTTCTGTCAAATGGGGTAAAGGACAGCCCAACCTATCTAGTAGGCTTGTGCAGAGACTGATTGTGATAATTCTGGAAGAATGGTATAGCTCAAGGCCATGCTCACTGTGGTTGCTGGATACCTGTAGACACTGACATAAACCTCCTCTTCTCTATCTCAGTCTTACCACCACATCACATGGCCTGGCTACTGAGACAGAGGCTTCAAGTTTGTGTAGCTGGTGAAAGCTGGAGTACTTTTTAATGTTCTTTTTCAGCAGAGGACACATGCAGGCTGTTGTGAGTCAAAGGTAGATGTGACAAGGTCTGCGGGAGAGGGGAGTTTCTCCTGCTGCAGCACTGCAGTAGATGAATGGAACGAAAGAGCAACTAATCCAATCCAGCCCCAAACCACAAATGTCAACAGATATTTTATGGCAGGGAAGGTGCCAACGAACATGTCACATGCTCTTTTGAAAATAAATGAAGCCACGTAGGGACTCTAAAGTAAAACATAAGAACAGGGCTGTTTATGGATCTCCTCTGGCTCCAGTTTATGGTGTTTCAAATGCCACAGCAGGAAGGGGCACGGTAGAGGTGCAGCGCCATATGACCGAGAGGTCGTCAGGCTCTGCTGTTATCTAACTGCCTCACACCAGGCTGGTTGTTCAGGCCCTCAGCTGCTGCATCTTTATTGACAGGGTAATAAACTGCTGCTCATGGATTTGTTGGGAAGATGATTTCAGGAAGGAGTTCTGAGGTTTGCTTCTTTTTTTTAAGCTCAAGTTCAAATTAAATGAATGTGGTCAGTTTGCCAAAGGGTTGGAACATCTGCTTTCTGTTGGGAGCCAGGCAAGACATGCCCCTTAAATCAGGACATCAGATTCCTTGGACATTATTTAGGATTTTAGATTTCTGATTTAAACATTTTTTTTTGATCAGTGGTAAATCCCTTTTATAGAGGGAATTTACTGTAGAAATTTCTTTCTATGGAAAGCATAGGAGAGCTGCTTTTCTCTAAACAAGCACATTTTTTTCCTTTGCCAACTTTGCCCTCCTTCAGAGGATGTCCTTATGGGTTCTCCCTGAAACTAAGTGCTCAGGAGAAAATAATTTAAAAGTGTGCCCTTAAAGCTTGACAGGCAGATTCAGGGCTGGTTACAAAGTCTATGCCTGCCATTCCCGCCAGCCAAACCGATTGAATTTGAATCTTTATTTTCACAAATATTCCAGGTGATGCTCATATTCCTTGTAATTTGACACCATTAGCATCTTCCAGTGCTTCTATTTTACAGGAGAAGAAATCGTCCCCAGAGGAGGGAGGTCACTTGTTTGTGGTCACACAGCTCATTAGTGCTGGGTTCAAGTCCATCATCCTTGCTCTTGGTCTCCACTAGCTTCCCAAGATGGACTTGTTACTTGTTAGCAACTAATAGGCAGAACTCATTGGGAGCCCGTTTCATGGTTCATAAAATGAATGGGGCAGTACAGAATCCAAGCATCTGTATGGCCTCATTGGAGTCCATGGCTGGAGAAACAGGGTCTCTTCAACACCATCAAGATAAAAGGACTTCTGCAATTAATCCTCATGACACTTGATCAATGTGAGAGTCACAGGAAAGATAGTCTGATGGACTTGGTGTGGACAAGCAAGCCTCTTTGACTGGGGGTCACCAGGAACCTTGACCAGCAATCCCCGGAAGACCTCTCTCAGTGGGTATGGGTGAGGTAGAGTTTGCTGAGTTGATGTTCCCATTTGAATGTTAGGAGGCAAAACTGACATCTGGTCACATGCTCAGCCACCTTTTCTGCTTGAGTAGGGTCAGTGTTCCACTGGGAGAAAATCCAATTGAAAGGAAGGGGTTAAGGTAAATTCTGTGGCTTAACTATCAGCCAAATGGCATTTTAACAGCCTTTTTAGCATAGCCTGGCTGGGCTGAGACCTTCCCTGAAAAATGCCTTAATCCTTGGCCTCTAAATAGAGAGTTATTTTCAATTTCTCCAGTTCCTAATGTTTTAAATGGAACTACTGTTCCCTTAGAGCACCCAGTGACTGGCTGGAGACCTTTATTGATATATATATATAAATTACCCCAATCCCTTCTGCTGCCTACAGATCCAATCATATTGAACTAATGTGCATATAAATAATAACCTGGAAGTGTGGTTTATGGCAATAAGTAGTGCAGCCGAAGTTTATACCATTCTGCAAGGACACCTTGATACATTGCCGATAATCTTCATAATGTGTTTAAAAAGACCGTGTGTCAACTCAGGCCAGAGCACCCTGGGCATTGCATGGGAAATCAGATTCTGAGCTTCTGATGGACCAAGAGAAGAATCTGCCCTGCCAGGAGGAGACCACTCCAGGCTGTAAAGGGCCAGTGACTAGAAACCTTTTCCCTCAGTGCTTGGGCTGTGCAGACATAGCTGATCTACAAAACCTGCTGGGGTAGGAGCAGGACTTTTGTTGGTTGTCCTGCTGACTGGCTGACTCCAACAGACCTGAGGGAAAGGCCAGGAGCATGTACAGCACTGAGGTCCTGCACCCCATCAGTGTGCTTCAGGGGCCCCTGGAGCGATGTGTTTGCTCCCAAGGAAAGGTTCTGGTGACGGTGACATGCCTTCCCTTGGCTGCCTGCCTTCAGTCTACTTTTTGCACCCTGAGGAGAAATGTGGTTACAGCATCTCTGCACATATTCTCCTCAATGACTTAGCTGGCCCCAGGGGCCTTTGAATCATGCCCATCGCTCAACTTCATTGAGCTATGTTCTTTCTAGATGACCGCTCTAGGGTTCTCTGTTTTTTTTCTCTTTTACTTTGTCATGGACTTTGTCATCTCTACCTGGACTGCCTCCATGGAATGCCTCAGCCTGTTATAATACTATATTGTCTACATCTTCTGACCCACTCAGAAATTTCCTAACCTCTTTATCTTTCCTCTATTCCCTGGGCCTATGAGTTCCATCCATACAAATGGTTTTTAGCTTAATACCACACCACTGTGTGCATGTGTGTGTATGTGTATGTGTGAATTAATTCCTCTCCTGCTCTGCAGTCCCAGCCTGGGACTAGTTCAACTTTGGGTTTTCCTAGCTCCTTCAGTGCCTGCCTCTATGAGGGGATCAGTGTTTCTTGATTGTAAGAATGAATAAACATATGAATGCTGGGTGTTGGTCATTTCAAGGAAGACCAATGGTGGATGAGAAGTAAAAGTGGGGATTGGGCAGTGAGAATGTGCCTGGGGAAGAGTGTCATGGAGCATGGGGCTGGAGAGGGCAGCAGAGGTAGGCGGAAAGGTAGAAGAGACTGAGGAACAGGATGAGGAGGTGGCTGTTCTTAGACATTTTAGCTGGGGCAAACCTTGCAGCTGAGCCTAGAGAGGAAATAGACAGAGGCAGAATAAGAATTCTTGCTGTTTTATAGGAAGTGGCTAAGTGCACCCTGGAGATGGGGCACGATGACCCCTATGGGATTTGGGTAGAAAATATCAGAATTTGTATTTCTATATTTCTCATTTAAAATTTTTCTATTTTTGCTATATTTTAATACATATCTAATGTATTTGTGTTGTAAAAGGTGTGTGCAATTTGAAAATAAATACATGCATATATAGGTAGATATCTCTACATCAGATTAGATGACCCTTTTTTTTTTTAACTAATGGAGTATGCAATCACAGAAACATACAGGCTGCTGCTTTAGTGGTTTGATCCCTGTGCTGAGCCAGAGGCTGCCAAGAACCTTTCAACCTTAAAGTTAATATTATCAATTTCACAAAAAATGTAAGGTAGGTCTTTTATTATTATTATTTTTTTATTAATGAAGCATTGTCCTTATTGATATCTTGACAGTATAGGATTTCTCCCCTCAGGTGTGCTCACAGTAGCTGTCCCACAAGCAAAGTACCCATCATCCTCCATCACAGTTCGTTGTGAGGAGGGTCCTTTATTTTGCCCATTTGTGCTACTTTAGATACTCAGCTAAAATTCAGTGTCATGTTATAATAAAGTGAACTGCTCTTCACATTGCTTGGCCTGACTTCCAGTTCTGGCTCTGCCACATACTAGCAGTGGGATACTGTAACCTAGTCTCCCTTGGTCTCAGTTTCCTCATCTGTAAAAGGGGATTGACATCAGTACCTACTCCAAAAGTGAGATAGTTCTTCTGAAGCACTGGTGAAAATATATAGTCACAGTTGATGCTCAGACATCACGGCTACAAAGGCCTTAGTTAAGGAATGCCAGTCAGCTGGAGGTCACTTCTCTATCCTGTCCATGCCCATAGCAGACATCACTAAGTCATCACAGTCCTCGAGATTAGGTCACACAATAGAATGTTTTTCCTGGGGACAATGACAATCTCTGAAAAGCATTTACTGTGAGAAACTCCTAAGGTACAGAAAAACCCTTATGGACTTCCAGCAGCAGGGAAGATCCCAGGGAGACATGAAGAAGAGCTTTTCCTATTTAGGATCCCAGTGGGATGTTATCAAGCAGGTCTTTGAAAACTTTTCTCTAGGGATTTTTGGGGCTATGGCAACAACAATGAGGATAATGCTTCACATTTTGAGCAGTACTTTATAGTTTTCAAAGCACTTTCATGTACATTTTCTAACTTCATCTTCATAGCAACCCTGCCTGGCAAAGCAGAGCAGGCATTATTATCAGAAAAATAGCATTTTTAAAGTGCAAGAACCCTAGAGATTTTGTCCAATCGCCTCATTTTATAGACAAAGAAACTGATGCCAGAGAGGGTAATGTTCCAGATAATGTACTTGAAACCCAGACTTTTGTATACTACTTCTCCACATCACCAATTGTGCCTAGTACATGCCTAATAAAGATTTACTGAGAAAAGAATGAATAAGTAAATGAATGACTTGATGAATGTATGTGGACCTTCTATCTGGGACAGTGAGGGAACATTGGGAACATTTTACTCCAAACTAGTAACCACTAATTGCCATTATCAGTGTTTTCACTTGTGATTCTCAACAGATCCCCTGTGACAAATGACTGAACACAAGTTATAGCTCTTACTGGTTGTTGTAAACTCTTGGGTGACAACACAACCCCATTGGGAAAACATGCAGGGGGGAGTTCTAAAATTCAGTGTTTGAGTCTGGGATGGAAAAGGATCATTTGTTGGTGATGACTTTTAAATATTAGGTTCTTGAAGCTTAAATGACTCTGTGTTTGCCTTATATGATATTTACCTTGCCTGGGCTTATGGTGACACAGAAGTCAAGGTCTTGACTATGCACTATGATGTGCATAAATACCAAAAATATGCCACCTGGGACTTGAAAAAAGAAAGGACATTATTCAGCAGTTCAGTCAACTGAAGGTAAAAGACCCAAGACTCAGATCCACCTCCTTGAAAGTCCTGGGGATCATCTATATTAACATATATGCTACCATGTTAGGTTACCATATTAGTCAATATGGTATTTTAGAACATGGACTTAAAAAGAACAAGAGTTGATTTCCATTAACTGGGGAGTGGGTTAGATGCATAGGAATATGGGTGTTGGCAGGAGGTCATAGTGTAAAGTGGACAGGGGGCAGAGGAATGCAGTCTTGGATAGTATAAATTGACCTACATGGGGAGATGTTATCTTCATTAACTGCATCTTCCTAGTAGAAGGACCTCTGAAATCTATTTGTTTTGGATACCATGTATAACTCATATTTGAATGTCATGTGCTATTTCTTCTGTGAAAACGAGGACAACAAACTCAAAAGATAGTTAACCATGCTTCACTGTTCCTGTTCACAGGACAGATTGGCCATGGTCTCAGCTGTGTCTGGGATCCCTTTCTGAGGTTCACAGCTGCCTCCTCTACATCCAGATACCCTATCCAAAGATAAAATGAACTCGCAGCTTTTGGATATTAATAGGGCATATCAGCAAGCTCACCCATATGGTGTTTTCACCCCTTAGTGGGGACGAGTTCCATACAAGGCTGGCCTTGTGGGAAAGCCTAGTATGGATTGACTCTGTGATATCATTCACATGGAAATAACAAAAACCTATTTTCTTGGTGTTTGGGAAGACTAGTCAAGCAGCATGCATGTTTTTCCTTGGGGTAAACATGAATTAGTTCCTTCCTTTCTTTGTATTTAATGTTCATTCTCTTCTAAGAATGCTAAGGAAATAGGAATTTAAAAACCACCAGGAAACAACAGTTGAGGTAACAATTTGTAGATATGGCCGGACTTAACATGGATCACAAATAAAGCATCTGGAGTTCAATAAAGGATATCTAATTGGATATGGAGGAATGATATCTATATTATTTAATGGGAACTCTAATAGCAGTTATTATATGCCACACATGATTTCTTGGTACCTCATTACTAACTTCTTGATAATCTATAAATATGAATTTATTTAATTCTCACAATATGCTTTTTGTGAAGTAGATTTTATTACCATGATATTATAAGTGAGGAAATCAAGATAGAAAGGGCTTAAGTAACCCACCAAATGTAAAGGTGAGATGGTGGAATTTGAGCCCAGGCAACACAGAGTTCAAACTCTTAGTCACCAGCTATTCTTACTTTCTGGGTATATGGTATTTGGAGGCAGAGGATGGGGGCACAGTGTAGATACCATATGAGGAAAGAATTGATAATGTATTGATAATGGGTACAGTGTAGGAAAAATAGCTTATTTGTGGTTCAGAGGTTAATACTGGGAATAGCAGAATAGAGATAGGAAAATAAGTAATTGTAGTGGCATTTGATTATAAATAATAATGTTTATTGTATGTTATTATGTTATTAATAATTATACATTATGTTATTAATAACATAATAACATATAATGTGATATAGTATAATTTCTTTATAGGTTTGTGGTGTTTTAGGTCAAGTTTACAAGTTAGTTTTCATCCCACCATTTAAGAGGTAGAGTTTCATTGTCTTCCTTGTAAGTAGGAGCTTGACTCAGTTACTAATTTCTAATAGCATGTTCCAGAAGTAATGATGTGAAATATCCAAATCTCATGAAGAGATTTGGAAGGTCTCGGTCATAAATACATCATGACTTCCTCCTGTCTCTTGGTTCTCACCCTGTGGGAAGACAGTCCCCAGGGTATAAGGATACTCCAAAGGTGTTATGGAGATATCCATGTAGTGGTGAAATACTGAGACTTCCTGCCAACTGAGTGTGATATTTCATTAATGGGTCCTTTTTACACTCCTTTGTTGAAGATTAGTTGACTATATATGTGTGGTTTTATTTCAGGGCATTCAATTCTGTTCCATTGGTCTGACTGTCTGTTTTTGTACCAATACCATGCTGTTTTAATTATTATGGCTTTGTAGTATAGTTTAAAATTTGGAATTGTAATACCTCCATTCCCTTTTTTTCTGGTCAGGATATGAGGTCTTTTGTTATTCCATATGAATTTCAGTAAGGATAGCCTCTTCAATAAATGGTGCTGGGAAAACTGGACTAAGACATGCAAAAAAAATGTACCAAGAAAACTCCCTTACTCCATGTACAAAAACCAACTCAAAATGGATAAGAGACTTAGAGGTCAGACCTGAAACCATAGCATACATAGAGGAAAACTTGGGCAAAACTCTCCATGAATTACAGTTCAGAAATCCCTTTCTAGAAACATCTACAGAAGGCAAAAAAATGAAGGAAAACATAAACAGATGGGACTACATCAAACTAAAAAGCTTCTGTACAGCAAAAGAGACAACAGAAAAAACTAAAAGATG
>PVHY01012427.1:0-44567 GCA_004024945.1 Uropsilus gracilis | reverse complement strand
CTATGAAACGGCCGGGGCTAGGGATCGCGGTTCGAGTCCCGCCTGGGGCCCATAGCGAGGAGACCTAGTTCCAAAAAAAATAGCTGGGCGTGGTGATGTGCGCCTGTAATCCCAGCTACCTGGGAAGCTGAGGCTGGGGATGGCTTGAGTCTGTGGTACCCCGGGCAACGAGAGCCTGCAGTTCCACGGCAAAAATAGTAAGACCTAGTCTCAAAAAAAAAAAAAAAAAAAAAAAAAAAAGAATGCGTGAGCGAACTTTGTAAGCATTTTTTGAGTGCTTACTGTGATACAGTGCATGTCCCAAAATACACCTTTTTTAAATTAATTTTTATTTATTTTATAGCTTATGAAAGTATTCTAAAACTTAGTAATTTAGCTTGTTCTTGTGGTGTTTTACTGCTACTTCTGTGCACCTGGATTAGCTGGAGGTTCTTGTGGAGGTCTGATGTGTGATACCTATGTAACTGTGTGGGAACCTGAACAGGGTATAGGCATCTTTCTCTCCCCATATATCTGCTGGTGCTCTCCCTCCTCAAAGCGTCTCCCTGCTGGCAATAGTCTCTTCACTAGGTGACCAGATTTCTCAGGGCTCTCAACAAATCCAGAGCAGAAGCTTCTGGACCCTTTAAGACTCAGACCCGGCACTGACCCAGTACTGTTCATGCCACGTTCTCTTGGTTGTAATGAATCAGAGCCCAGCTGAGATTTCAGGAGAGGATACATGAGGGGAATGACCCAGCAGCTTGGTCCATTGGGGTCTGTGACATAGCAGACGCTGACCAACACCTAGAACTCTTGTTCTGAGCTTGCTATACTTGCGTAGAGTTCTAGCAAATGTAGTCATCAGCTTTATGCCTCAGAAAGTCCAGAAATAGAATAGATCAGAAATTCGTATATTTGCAAAATGGTATATTATTCAGCCTTCAAAAAGACAAAAGTTTGATGTGTTTGTGATAACATGGATGGAGCTAGAAGGAATCATGCTAACAGAAATAGGCCAGAAAGGAAAAGACAAATACCGGATGATCTCACCCATATGCAGGATAGAGGGAAAACAAACAAACAAACAAGAAGACAAAGAAAATTTAAAACTAACATTTTCAGCAGAACTGAAGCATAGAGTAAGGAAGAGGCAGGGGGATAAAACCGGGGGAGGGATGGGCACAAGAGGTTAAGATGATGGTTCATCGGTGACAAAGTGGTGGGAGAACCTCAGGGTAGACAATGATGTGTAATCAATTAAAAAAAATACGTAAATAAAAGAGTCCAGAAGTAGCTCGTTGGGCTCAGGGGGATGGGGGGGAGCCACTCCAAGAAGGCACATGAATGTGATGAAGGCTGACTGCTGACATCATCCACAAGGGGAGAGGCAGGGAAACACAGAGGTGGCTGTGAGCTCAGCTCAGCTCTCCCGGTCACTTGTCCATTCACAGTGACCCATGGCACATTGCTGAGGCCTCATTGGCCCAAGTCCAGCCAGCAGCTTCTAGCTCCCTGGGCTTCTGAGCATGCTCCCTCCTGGAACCCGCAGGATCTTATACATTGGCGTTAACCACAGACCTTTTGATCAAAGGTCTGGCCACTGATGGCTGAAACACTGTGTTTTAGAGGAAAAGATTCTTAGAATGATTTTCAAACAGTTGAGGCTGATGATTGTGCCCGGTGATAACCTGGTTGTGTTGCAAAGGAATGACTTCTTCCCCAAATGCCTAGGTGGAAATGAAGAACTTAAATGGTGATTTTTTGGGTTTTTTTTTTTGTTTTTTATTTTGAGACTAGAGCTCACTGTCTTGCCCAGGGTAGTCCTAGTCGTGGAGTCAAGCAATCCCCAGCCTCAGCCTCCCAGGTAGCTGGGATTACAGGTGCGCACCACCATGCCCAGATATTTTTTGAGACTAGGATAGTTTGCTTTGTTGCCCAGGGTAGTTTCAAACCCAAGCAATTCCTAGCCTCAACCTCCCAAGCTGGGATTACAGGTGCGTGCCACAGCACCCAGCCTAGGACTTACTGTTTGACCCTGGGGAAAAAGGTCATCCTTCTTAGAAAGTACTTGACTGAGTTATGTTTGTGATCCAGTGTTTTGTACAAGGTAGAAACTTCGAGAGATGGATCTGGGTGATGAGTCGAGGATGTTTCTGAAGGCGGCATGGAAGATGCAGCCTGGGTCTTCCTGACGGCTCTCAGTAAAATTGTGACTTGAAGGAATCCTGAGATAGAAAACAAAGCAGAATTGAAAGAGCTGAAAAATTCTCAGCCTGTTGCCAAAATAAAGCATGTGCTCCAGAGAGCCGCAAGGGTGTGGCTGAGCAGCCATTTGATAAGGAACTTAATATGGGTCTGAGCCAGGGATGTAATCAGCCTTCTCAGCAGAAGGTGGGCAGACTCTGAGATAATGCCAGTAGAAGCGCCGTCGCCTGGCACCAAAGGAACAAAGAGGCAGAAGTAGTCTGCAAGCTGCACCAATCTTTGAGAAAGTAGCAACCGACAGGTCTTCAGAGCTACCTCCCCCCATAGACCCAAGGCAAAGCTCACTGGCTTCAGAGGATGCCCCTCCCACCTGTTTCAAAGTCCCAGGGGGCATGTGGAGAGCCACTAGGCGAGGGGACTGGGATGGGGGAGATGGGGGGAGACACTGCCCCTCCTAGCGGGTCTGAGAACAGAGCAGTGAAGCAGAAAATTGACTGCCAAGGGCTAAGAGCTAAGGGCTTCTGTTGGAATTGCCTGATTAGGGTTTGAGCCTCCCCAGGACTACCCCTTCTTCCTCCCTCTTGCGTTGGGAGTGTCTGTCTTCTGTCCCCTTACAGCACTTGGGAAGTGCGTGCCTTGTTGACTGTCACCGGTTCCTAACTACAGAGGGATTGTTCTCACGCTGACTCAAGGCTACTTGATCTAGTTGACACATAGCCAATACCGAGACAGGACTTTGGACTTGGCGACTTCAGATCTGATAATCTGAGGTGGCACAGGTTCAGGCTTTGGGCGGGTGTTGCGATGAAAAGAACACATCATGCAAGAGAGACATGCATTTGGGAGGCACATTCCTCTACCCCGGGGGGGGGGGGTGTACTGAGAGATGGACCCTTTACACAGATCAGGATAACTGAGGTCGCAGAGCTGGCGAAGTTAGTGTCCTTAGAAGAAGAGACACCAGACAACTTTCATATGCTCTGTCCCTCTCCGCACACAGACCAGGCTGGGCTGCGTGTGCACACGGTGGAAAAGCAGCCGTGAGCAAGCCAGGAAGAGACCCTCGCCGGAAACTGCGTCAGCCAGACGGTGGTCCTGACCTTCTCAGCTCCAGAGCAGGGAAAACACACGTCTGTTCTTGATGCCACGCAGTCTGTGCCATTTTGTCCTGGCGGCTCGAACAGACTCAAACAGGACATTATGCACACTCGTGACTTTTGACCCTGGTGCCCCAGGCAACCATGGACCCTTGGGTATATAGCTGGACCTGGGCATGAAACAGAGCCTGGATTGTCCCTTCTCAGCTCACACTGCTGCCTCCCAGCCTTGGTGAGGGGCATGTGTGGGGGAGGAGGCCTTGCTCCCCAGGACTGCGCTGGCTTTTCTAGTTAGGAGGGAGAAAGGAAGCATCTCCTGGTAAGAGGCGCCCATCCCCAGGAAGGGCCGCATCTGTCCAGCTGGACATTGGATGTCCGAGCTTCTGGGTCAGATGATTCCAAGCTGGTGACCGCACTGCTGCTCAGGTTTGGACCCCTCCCTCCCTCGTTCAAGACCAGCGCGGGGGTGCAGGGTCAGTGCCACTGCCTGAGCAATTGGGGGGTTTCCAGGTGACCCCCAGGGGCTGGGGTTCATGACATTTGCTGTCACTGTCCCAGCGCGTAGCGTTTTTAGAAAAACATGTTTGACTGGTGCTGCTGCTTTTCAGTAAAGCTATTGGCCAGCCCCCCCCTTTGCTCCCCTCCCCCCTTAAAAAAACGAGCAAAAAGCCTGAGTGTGGAGGCTTCAGTGCAGCCCGGCCTTGCCATGGGGGACACTGCGGATCCCACGCCGCCGTTTGTGGCCGGGCCGTGTGGTGCCTGTTTCAAGTGGCCGTAATGAGAGGGAAGGTGCCAGGCACTGCAGCCCAGTGTTTGCACAGCTGCCCGCTGCCAGCGGCTGCAGCTGGGAGGCTCCTCTGCCCGATGGCCTCTGCCCACAAGCATCTCACGGGGCCACAGGGAGGGCCGAGGAGCCCAGGGAGGTGGGGGGAGGCTGTCCCAAAGGGCTTCAGGGCTGGGTGGTGCATGCTGTGCCTTGGGCAAGGACATCCATCTGGGCTGGTGTTTGCCACACTCCCCTCCAGACTGGTGGCTGATGGTACTCAGTGCAGGGTGGGGGGGGGGGCACTACCCCTCAGGAGGCCTGTGAACAGGGGCCCCCTGCACTGCCTGGGCCCCCAACTTCCACATGTTCTCCTGAGCTCCTGTTTTGTCCACAGGGACCCAGGCTGAGGAACACGATGCTGGTCCCCAGGGCTCCAGGCTCTCCGTCCTTATCTGATCTGCCCCCTGCAGAGGCAGACTTTGATGTCTATCTGCTGTGATTCAGCCCAGTAATTTAGAGCCTTGAGAAAGCTGTTCCCAGCCCAGGCGGGCAGGTGTGGTGCCTGCAGCGGGGTGCTGGGGTCTGCGCCACCTGGAGGTGGGGCTGTGGCCCTCCAGGTGCACTGGCGGTGACCACACCTGTGACTCCAGAGGAAGCGCGTCCTGTGGGGGGGGCGGGGGGTGCGACCTGGGGGCCTCTTTCTGCCGTGAGAGAGGCAGCCAGACACACACCACCGTCTGGTCGACTGGCTGTTGCCCTCCCGGCTCCTCTGGTTGTGGACCGAGGGCCTTCTCTGGACGCTACGGGTGTGATACCTGTGCACCTTTGAACGGGATTTCCAGGGTGAGGCACCATCCTTGGGGACTCACAGTGGACAGTGAAAGGCATGGAGGGCACGGGGTGCCCCCAGGCTATATGTGGCAGACCTGCTGACTCTACCTCTTTCCTGGCATGGGAGGAGAGACCCCACTTTCTGCTGCAGCACGGGGGGGGGGTGCCCTGCCGGCCTCCGTACGGCCATGCGATTTGGGACTCAGGCACCACGTAGTCCACGGAGCTGAGGTCCCAGTGGACGGAAGACACCGGGTCACCCTGTCTCCAGGAAAAGGTCCTCCAGGTCTCCCCAGGACAGGGCTGCACCCCGGTGTCTTTTCAGGACAGGTAATCTGCCCCGCCATGTCTCAGGGTCTCAGGCAGCTCCTGCTCTTGCAAGACTCAGCCCAGGAAATCCAGCCTCCTTCTAGCACCTTCTGTTTTTCACCTCAACCTGTTGGTAAACACGGACTAATGGCAGCTTTTGCGCCTCCCATCCCCACCTTCCAAGGTGCTCATTGCCCGTTGCTGGGGTGGGTGTGAGCTGCCGCCCCAAAGGCAGCTGTGAGGCAAACGTTTTAATTTACAGGCAGGCGGCTGGGGGGTGGAAACGCTCCTGTCCTGCTCACAGCCCAGGCGGAGTGGCGGCTCAGGGCTAATTACCTGGCACCTGTGGCTGCGTGGGGGTCTGACTGCCGGTGGTCCTGCCTCTTTGTCAGGCTGAGATCAGTTGGTCCCCAAGCCCAGGGAGCGGTGAAGGCCCCTCCCCCGCACCAGGGAGCTCTTCCAGGGGCAGGGAGCGGTGGGTGGTGCGAGGGCCTTGATGGGGTTTTTGTAAAAAGCTGACTTACTTTCAGTTTGTATTTGGAGTGGTTGCAAGACCCTGGATTTGGGCCCAATAGGTGACCCCTAGAGCCTGTACATCGTTAAGGGGGGGGGTAGGGCAGCCTCCTCACCCTTTGCCCCACACTTTCCCCTTTTCCATGGTCTAGAGACACTGTTACCTTGAATGTGAGTCCAAGGGCGGGCACGCACGGTGCTTGTGCCTGTAAGCTTCAGCCTGTGAAGTGGCCGGGGCTAGGGATTGCGGTTCAAGTCCCGCCTGGGGCCGTAGCGAGACCAAGTTCAAAAAATAGCTGGGCGTGGTGGCACGCGCCTATAATCCCAGCTACCTGGGAAGCTGAGGCTGGGGATGGCTTGAGTCTGTGGTACCCCGGGCAACGTGAGCCTGCGGTTCCACAGGCAAAAATAGTGAGACCTAGTCTCAAAAAAAAAAAAAAAAAAAGAATGTGAGTCCAGCCTTGGCCTTACCTGCCTCCATCCTTCTCCTTCTCGCCCACACGTACAGATGTGTTCCCGGCAGCTGTGGTAGCAAAGGGCCACACGCCATTGGCTCACAAGCGTTTCTCCTTTTCAGAGACTGGAAGGTGGAAGCCTGGAGGCTAGCAGGGCCCTCCCTGCTCCCTCCAGCAGCTGTATGCATCCTCCCTTGTCTCCCTAGCTTCGGGGGTCACTTGCCATCCTTGGCATCCCTGGGATCCTGGTATCCCTGGCTGGTGGTGTCATCACTCTGGCTTCTGTGCTTCCCCCCCACACACACACAATGCTCTCTGCGCAAGCCCTCTTCTTATGAAGACATGAGTGTGACCTTAACTAACTGTACCTCAGGCCGGGGCAGTCAGGTTCTGAGGTCCCATGTAGACGAGGATTCAGGGAGACATGGCTCACCTCTAACAGGTGCCAAAGCCACTGTGTGATGACATGGGGACTGCTCTTACTGCAGGCACATGGGAGGGTTGTGGAGCGCTGGCCTTTGCAGTCCACACTGCTTCCTCTGCTCAGCCTGTTGTCGATGCAGGGTGACCATCATTCAGCTGTCCAGGCCTAACTTAAAAGCCCAGCTCTGCCTCTTCCATGGACCCTCACCAGGACCCTCTCCCCCATCTGTGCTCCACTATACCCATGGTTGTATCCTCCTGCTGGGTCCTTATCACCTGAAGGGGCATGATGTGAGTGTGCACCTGTGAGTTTGTTCACACCCATATCCCAAGCTTGAGATGCGCTGTGCTCATAATTCACACAGACTGGAGCTGGGGTTGCCGCTTGTGGGTGTTTCTTTGAATGTCACCATCTACAGAGGTTTGCTAGGGATAGGATACCCCAAAAGGAAGCCTTGGCAGATTGTACACTGCCGAGAACTCTCTCGTGTTCCTGTGAACAGACACCTTAACCAGTCAGATGCTGGCTGCTTGCATTTCCTTGGGGTGTGAGAGGCACTTTCACATTTTTCATACATACAAAGGACGCTGCTTTGTTGACAGAACGGGCGCACCACACCCTGTGTAAAGAGAGCAGATTAATATTTGAAAAGCAGCAGCTAACACCTGAATGAGTGGATGAGAGATGAGACACGGGACCAATTCAGAAGCCACTCTCAAATCCAGGGGGAAGTGAATGAATCGAAATAGCTGTGTAGATGTGTGCTTGTGTGTGCTTGAATGCACTTGTGTGTGTTTATGTGTGCATGTGTGTACTCAACATGTGCTCACATGCATCCCATATTTTCTAGGGCTCAGTGTTCTTACCTGCAAAATAAGTAACTGGGGCCTTCTGGCTTCCTTTCTTCCCTCAAGTGTTTTCTGGTCTTTGGCAGGAAAGAGGCTCAGGTTTGGAAGTAGCAGGATTTAAAGATAGATGCTTCTGACCCTGAGTAAATTTCTTATCAAGTGGAGGTTGGGTGCTGGTTTGGTGCTATAAAAAGATCCATACGTGGACTGGGCGTTTGGGCTAGCTGGCCTCTGACTTCAGTTCTGGAGACTGCTGGGTGAACACAAAGCTTCTCTTGTTGCTGGTATTTTGCAAAACAACATCCCTGGAGGGCGGATTGTGCATTTGTAGGGAAGGATGGCATGAAATAGTCAGGTCTGGGCCACACCATTCCCTGCTATTCCCAGCTAGGAAATGCACAAATGGTTCACTAGGGAACATTTTCTCTGACATTGTTTCTTCTGCTCTTCTCAGTAGCCTCATTTGTGTGAATTAGCTCCCCAAGGAAGGGGAAAGTGCCTATTCTGGATACAAAGTAGCTGGATGGGCACCTGCTACTTGGAGTTTGTGCCGCTGGTGGTGGCTACAAGGAGCTTTCTGGTGGAGACTGATGGGGTTGGTGGGGCTGGTGCCTTGCCTGTGGTCTGGGATGATCGGTGCTCTTGGTGGATGTAGATGACCCGAGCCTGAGTCGTGGCCAGTACAGTGGTAGCCATTGGACTGATCATTGCTGCCGCAGGATTTGCAGGCCTGGTGTTTTGCAGGCCATGCAGCCTGTGGAGCTGCAAGGAAAACCAGGCTCTCAAAGTCTGCAACGTCCGCTTTCAGTGGTGGCTACTGCAGAGGTAGGTTTGAGCCCAAAATGAAACGGAAAGCAGTGTGAATATTAGGTGCAAGCCCAAAGGCCAGTCAAGGAAAAGTAAGAGCTGCTCACCACTCATCGAGGGATTATGCTTTCAGGCACCCAGGGAAGGGCTTCTTAGGGGCCAAAATCAGTGACAGCTAAAGATTTACTGGAAGGTCAGGCTAGAAGTAAAATGTCTGATGATTTTTTTTTTTTTTTTTTTGAGACTAGGTCTCGCTGTGTTGCCTGGGGTAGTCTCAGGTGATCCCTAGCCTCAGCCTCCCAGGTAGCTGGGATTACAGGCATCTGCCACTGCACCCAGCTGCTTTTTTGAGACCAGGTCTCGCTTTATTGCCCAGGGTAGTCTCAAACCTGAGAACTCAAGCGATCCTAAGCCTCTCGCCTCCCAGTGCTTGGATTACAGACGCACACCACCACGCCCCGCTGTCTGATGAATCTTAAGTTCTTGTTCGTTGAGGTGTGAACACCAGCTTTGTAATAAAATGCTTCAAAGCTTAAAAAACAAACAAGCAAAAACCAACCAAAGTGGCATTTTCAGTCTGGAAGCCAGAGCTTCTGTCTCCAAGACTGCCCTGGTAGGGAGGCGTGATTTTCAGGAGGCCGAGAGTTCCTAGGAATTAACCACAGAGACAAAGAGGTGCATAACTGCTGAGTCCTTACAAGAGCTTTGAAGGACCTGTGCTGGCTCATTGCCTGCAGTGCCCCCACTTTGGGTGGGCCCTTGTGGGCAGGGTAGGACAGGAATACCCAGGGCCTCTTGGGGCCCTGGTGTATGGACCTCCTGGCTCCTGTGCCACCGTTTATTAGCCATTGGCTTGGCTGGTAAAGAATATTTTGTTTTAAAATGAAAAATATTTGCAAATAAGATTTTATCATTACTAATAAAACTTTATTACTCACCATAAACTTTTAATATTATTTATTTTTAATATCATTTATAATTTAATATTAATATATATATTATTACTAATAAAATTTTATTACTAATATTTTATTTAAATGCTTGAACAATTTAAAAATAATATTTTATTTAAAATAGTATTCATAAATAAAGTATTAATTGTTCTTTAATTTTTTTTTTTTTTTTTAGACTAGGTCTCACTATTTTTGCCTGTGGAACTGCAGGCTCACTTTGCCCGGGGTACCACAGACTCAAGCAGTCCCCAGTCTCAGCTTCCCAGGTAGCTGGGACTACAGGCACATCGCCACGCCCAGCTTTATTTTTTTGAAACTAGGTCTCTCTATGTGTCTCCGGCGGGACTCAAACCATGATCCCTGGCCCCGGCTGCAGCATCCTAGGCTGCCACCTACAAGTATGCGCCACCGTGCCCGGCCTTTTTCTTTAATTTTTAAAAGAAACTGAAAACCAGATGGTCTCACCTACAGATGGGCTCTGGGAATAACAAGCAAAAGGCCAAGGGAAAATCAAAATAGGCTAACAGAACTGGGGCAAGTGCTGAGGGCGGGGGAAGGGAGAAACCCAGGTAGGGAGGAGCACAAGGAGATCCAGATGAAGGCTCAAGGTGATAAGGTGGAGGGAGAACCCTGGGGAATGCAATGACGTCTTATGTGTATACCTTTATTTATGCACATATATACATAAATATGTAAACAACAAAATGACTAATAAAATTAAAAACAAAGAAACTGAAGCCAGGCAGACAGCTCCTCCTTGGGGAGCAGGAGGCTGGGGGTGGGGGGAGCTCTGGAGTTTCCAGAATGTTCTCCGGCCAACGAGTCAGCTCATTTTGGAATCTGGGAAACTCAGAATTCGGAGCTGTCCCCATTGATACTGAAGCTCCTCAGACACCTGTTGCAGGAGATGCCAGCCCACAGCCAGCCTAGGCGGCCTGGGAGCTTGCGGTCTGTCACCAGACTCTCTGGTGCTGACCCACACTGGCTCACCCCGGACATCAACCTTTCTGTGACATGGTGACAGTTGAGTAGCTTGTAACCTATTCACATGTTATTGTGGGGTCCTCTGTGTTGTGATAGCCTTGTCCTCCCAATGAAGGACCTGGGGGCTTGAGGAGTCTGTTTAAGGTCTTAGAATAAAGGAAGAAGCCAGGCATTGTGTTATCCAGGCCCCAGGTCTGGTGTGGAGTAGGCCCCAGGCCCCAGGCCCCAGACTCGGGCAGATACTAGGCCATTCACTTATTTCTGCTTGTCAGAACTTATCTTGCGAGAGTCTGCCTTTCGGATTTCTGTAGATAAGCGTCCACTGTTTGCAGGTGCCGCTCTCCAAGTCTGCTTCAGAAGCACACACAGGGGGCAGCTCCTTCCCTCCGTTGCCATGGCCATTGCATAACGGTTGTCATCGCCACTGCCAGTGTTTTGTGGTTGATTGGACACAAAAGGCCACGCATTTCACATTCCGCCCTCTTTGTCCTGGAGAGGAGCCAGGCCAGGAAGGCAGCGCGGTTCATGGTGAGCTACTGAAGCTGAAATGTGGGGCCGCCAGGACCTTGGTCCAGATCCAGGGTTGCTCCAGCCTTTGTCCTGCTTGGGAGCTCAGGTTTTCTGAAACAGTGGTCACAGCCTCAGCTTCTTCTGATCCTTGGTGTTACGTGGTTTCCACAGACCCCCCCTGGGCTGTTGGCCTCTCTCTGTGGGTCTCCTGGGCCTCTCTGGGGTAGCCCGGCCTGTCTGTGAGTGCTGTTTTCCAGAATACCTGGCACCCGTGACAGCATTTCTTCCAGTATAGTGACGTGGGAGGGTGTGTTACAGATGGGTTGATGGAGGCAGCGTTCTCCATCTTGGTGGGGGTGGGGAGATTTGCTGAGTACTGATGGAACCCATCCGTAGTCTGGACATCAGCCCCCCAAACTCTTCCCTTCCCCCCAGCCCTGGGCTGTAATGCAGGGTTCTGCACCGAGGCTAATGATGGGACTAGCTGAAGGGCATTCTTCTCTGCGGCCTCTTGTACTTCTGAAACTTCGTGGCTTCATGAAATCTGTGGTTAGGGGTTGTCCATAGGTGAACAGCCTAATGTATCATAAATGAGCAGCCTAGCTAGAAAGCGTCTGGCTCTGCTGGGAGGTCACAGGGCTGTCCCTGATGAGTGAGGCAGGCTGATGGGTGAGGTGAGCATGCTGCACCCCAAGACATGAGGCACCCGTGGTGGCTGTACCCCAAGGCGTCACAGGGCCTTTGTGGTCGCTGTACCCCAAGACATCACGAAGCACTGGTGATGGATGTTGTTGAGGATTTAGGGATGTATTCACGGGGACAGACCTTTAGAACAAACTTCCTAAAGGAAGCTGATGCTCGCCTGGCCTAGGGAGATGGTGGGAACAGAGGCAGGGAGACAGTGAGCCTTGGTGCCTGTGTCCCCGGCACTGAGGGGGCCCTGATGGCACAGTGCCCCCCAGTCAGTGCTTAAATGAATTTCATTAAATGGACCTCAGACGCCGGGCATGGAGGCCACCTCTCAGGCTCACCAGATGCCTGGAAGCCCTTTTATTTCTTGACGTCTTTATCCCCAGGGTGTGTGAGAACAGACCCAGGAGGTCAAAGGCAGGTGGTCTGCAGCAGCTCAGACTCCCCCAGTGAGGGCAACAGAGAAGAAATCAGCCTCCAGCTCCAGGGCTGGGCCTGTAAGTTGCAAGCTGGGGCCCCACCTCCTGGTGGGCAAGGCCACCAGGTGTTTGCTCCAAGGCGGGATCCTCTTCATGAGTCAGCTGCCCGTTTGGTTTGCATCAGGCGCTGTGCTTGACTCTCCAGAAGGCTGAGAGCCCTGCTGGCTGTGAATCCAGGCCTCACGCTGGCTCAGTTCCCTGCCCTCTGCAGCTCTGAGAAACTTCTCAGCGTTCCCGCTGCAGGGTGTGGACTGAGCACCCATGTGCCAGTGTGCGCCCTCCCCGAGAGCCCTTCAGCGGCCCCCTGTGCACCTCGGCCCCAGGCTGCCTGGTCTGGCGGGTCTGGTGCTGGAGGAAGAGACACCTACTCGATTTTGTGAGCGAAGGTTCTAAGACTTCCATGGACACAGTGGCCTGATCAGGGCCTCCTGTGCCCGTGTTATCTGGCCTGCTCCCCAGGTTCCCAGCTTTGGGCCAAGGAGGATGTGCACTGGCTTGGAGGGCATCACCCTGAGGCCTTGGGCTCAAAGTTGCCAGAGTGTGAGGTGTACATGCTGGCCAGGGGCCCGGAGGGAGCTGGGCATGGGTGGACACTCCTCCTCTGGGCAGCGCTGTGTGCTCTGTGTGGCTTAGGGTGGAGAGGTTGGAAGTGGGGGCTCCAGCCAGCCCCCGTCTGCCTCGCAGGCCTGGCCCAGTGGCTGTGACTCCCTGGGCTCCTCCTTGTGGCCTGGCGGAAGGGCAAGGGTGGACCCCACAACCCCAAGTGGGTTTGCCTGAAAGATGGCCTTTCATTTTTAGAGTTTCTTCAGAAACATGTTTTTTTCTGAAATTCCAACGCCTGGAGATGGTTCACATCAGTGTGGAGCATGGGGTGCCAGCCTCTGCACCCCCGCGTGTCTGCGTGTGTGAACCAAGGCTCATTCTGGGTGGCAGGGCTCTTCCTTGCCCCGACTCTTGAGACCCTGGGGCAGAAAGGTACTGGGCGCCAGGCCTGGGTATGCCAGGGGCAGGTTCATGTGCTGGCACAAGAAACTGTCTCACGTCATCTCTGGGTGGCGGGGGAGGTGAAGACTTGCATTCCCCTCTGGAGAATTCCCAGGTGAAGGGGCAGGGGGGAGGTTAGACTGTGCCAGGCTGGACCCATTGGCAAGCTCTCAGCACCAGAGCGTGGATTAAATGGGCTGCATGAATCCTGTGAGACAACCTAGGTCCGGGCCCTCTTGCCTGCAGGAACCTGCTCGGCCCCCGTCTGCACCCCAGCGGCCAGCCCCCCCTTCCCCCCCATGCTATGACTCCACCCACCCCCGCGCATGGCGGCCCTTCCAAGCCCGTGTCCCACGGTGCCTGGCTGAAAAGAAGCCCTTCCAGCTCATGTTTGCATGGCAGGACTTGGCAGCTGTAGGGCTGAAATGAGAGTGATGAGTGGGAGCCTGAGTCACCGAATGAGCAGAGCTTCCAAAACGTGGCTTTGCCCTCAGGAAATGTGCATTTCTGTGGTACAAGCTGTTCTTGCCAGATTCCCCTCACTGGGTGCTCAGGTTGGAGCTGCACCAGGAAGGCTGTGGGGCCACACGGAGCCTTGGTCATCCTGTCCTCCGGGCATTTAGCCGGTGGGCATCTCGATTCTTCTCAGGCTGTCTGTGAAGCTTGAGGGGCATCGCTCCAGACTAAGTGAAGTGGGGTGACAGAGCACCCAGCTGGTAGGTTAGGGGCTGCGTTGTCTGGTGTGAGGACCCCTGAGTCCACAGAGAGCAGCGGGGAGCAGGAAGGAAGGCCGCTCCATCCTTGTGCCACGGGCACCGCCAACAGCCCTGGTGAGTCCATCCGCTTAGCGGGAACTAGGAAGGAAGCTGTGGAAGGCTGGGTCCCAGGCCGTCTGTGAGCTCAGCGGCGTGCTGACATGTGTCTCTCCCGTGGAGACCACACGGTGCCCCATCCCGGGACAGGCTGTGTGGATGTGGGCTGGAGTCCCGGCCCCGCTGCTGGACAGGCGGGTTCTGTGTGCGGATCACAGGCCTCTGAGCCTCAGCTGCTCTCCTTGAACGCTGTGCGGTGGAGGAGGAAGGCTGCGGAATCTCTCCTCAGGCGGTGCTGAGTGTCCTACATCTGAGGCAGGTTCTCTTGTCCCCAGAACTGAGGAGAGGAATCCCTCCCCAGCACCCTCCTGTTCATTGGGGTTACCTCATCCTTGTTCCTCTGCTGCTCTCCCAGGGGCCAAGTGCGTGAGATTAGAGTTTGTGGGATGCTGGAGCAAGAGTCCCTTTCACAAGCCCCTGCCAGAGGCAGCGAGGCCCAGGGGCCCAGGGCCAGGGTCTGGCTTCCCCTGAATGGGGAGCTCTACCCCCTCCCCCATGCCCCTGAGTGGGGCACTCTAGCTCCTCCCCCACATCCTCCGAGTGGGGTGCTCTAGCCCCTCCCCCACACCCCCTGAGTGGGGCCCTCTAGCCCCTCCCCCACACCTCCAAGGGTGTGTAGGAGAGAAGGAAGGCTCTGGAGTAACAGTGTCTGTAAGAGCTTCCCTCAAGGGCCTCTGCCCGGTGTGGGTGCACAGAAAGCTGAGGGTTGAGCGTTCCCACAGGGAGTAGGAGGTAAGACAGGAAGGAAGCTGAATCCGTACGTGTTCTTCCCTTGTGGGCTCCGTGACCCTCTGCAAATCTCTGGACCTTTTGGGATCCCCTGGTCCTCTTCTGTGAGCTGGAACAACAGAAACCAGCTCTGCAGTCGTGACACATCTAAATCCCAACCCGTGTCTTCCTGAACTTTCCACCGGATGGATGTGCTGGGGCGTCACCTGGGAGGCGCACAGGAGCCCCCAGACTGTGGGTGTGGCTTCATCTTTGACTGCTCCTCCTGCAGACAAGGGTTAGGTGGAGGCACTGGGCTATATGGGAGGATGGACCTGGGGTGCTGTGGTTTAGACATCACCCTGGTCTCCAAAAGAGAACGTTGTCTTTTTCCCGCAGGAAGCCTCCTTACTCCAAGGGAGAAGCTTTGCATTAATGCTGCCTTCTTTTCTCAGCATCCAGCGAGCAGCCCTGGTGGTTCTGGAAAATTACTATAAAGATTTCAGCATCTATAACCCCAACCTCCTAACAGCCTCCAAATTCCGAGCAGCCAAGCACATGGCAGGGCTGAAGGTCTACAATGTGGATGGTACGTCCTTGGGGTCCCCTGGGGTGGTGAGCACAGGGGTGGGCAACCAGTTAGCTTTGGCTTTATGAGCCACTGAGTTTTGCCTTCTCGTGTATTTGTCTTTCCTTTCCCTCTTTCTTCTTTTATTCTTTTCTTTCCTTTTTTCTTTTCTTTTCTTTTTTGCAGACAGACATTCCAGAGGAATGTTGATTTACAGTCCACCTCCGTGGGAGGGTCATTCATTTGGGGCATTTAGGATGGAAAACAATAGCAATGTGTGTTTCCTGTCCTGCTGGGAACATCTTACATTGCAGGCCCGGAGGAAAGCCTTGCTTTTCACAATTTAGATAAATTAGCCCAACGCTCAGCCACCCAGATCCACGAAGGCTGTAACTCATCACTCATAGTGGTTCAGCATCTGGTGAGACTCCAGGCGTTGCTCAGTCCCGGCTAGAGCCGGAGCTGAGTACCAGGCTTGGACACCAGGGCTTCAGTCAGGCCATCAGATACTTTGGGGTAGAAACAGGACATGCTGTTGGTTCTGCTGGGCGCCTTGGGTCAGGGTGAGGGCTTTGCAGACCTGGGAGGGGTATCGTATCAGCCAGTCCAGTGACTTATAAGGTGGCATCAGTATTTGGTAGAGCGAACCTCCCTGGCCGCCCCCCATTTTTGGGGGGACAGGTAGCAGATGAGATGAGCGCTTGCCCTTGAGACCTACGGGATTGGTACATGTCAGCTGTGATCTGAAAGTATCAACAGTGACCACCAGCAAAGACAGACCCTTCACCATGCAAGTGACACATAAGGGAGCGTGGACTCTCCCTGCCACCTACAGCGGCTGGGGCAGTCAGCTGGATGGAGGAAGGGCGCAGAGCTCAGCTGGATGGAGGAGGGGTGTGGGAGCTTAGGGCTTTGCTGGCAGTCAGCAGGGTGCAGACCCTCGGGCGCTCTCTGTGGAAGACCCCTGGAATCCCGGTTGGCTCCATCTCCTGTGTCTGATATGTCTTCATGCTCCTTGACTTTCTCTCCTCCCTCCACTCCTCTCCTCCTTCCTCATTGTGTTGTCACTGAAACATGTGACTCCAGCTGCTCTTGTGGCCAGGCATACTGCATGGAGGCACATGCTAAGCACACACTAAGCACACACTAAGCACACACTAAGCCGCTCCTCCGTGTGTGCGATCTGGCCAGCTGCCCAGCGTTCTCTCCCGCTGGGCTCTTGCCATCTGTACTGATCAGATTCGGTTTTGTGAGGTGCCCAGCGGGGACTCTTGGCCCTGGGGCGGGGGACGCCCCAGGGGTGTGCTGCGCTTGGGGGGAGGCATGGACCACATCCACACCACGCCCTCCCCCTCAGGCCCCAGTAACAACGCCAGCGGTCAGTCCCGGGCCATGATCGCCGCGGCCGCCCGGCGCCGGGACTCGAGCCACAACGAGCTGTACTACGAGGAGGCGGAGCACGAGCGGCGCGTGAAGAAGCGCAGAGCCAGGTAGGCGCCCCCCATCAGCGGTGTCTCCCACGGCCGCCTGCGTGGCATGGCCAGGAGGGCTGTGCAAGCCCACATGTTCGCTTCTAGCTCTGCCTGCAAGGCTGCGTCTTGTCAGGCTGGCCGCGGGCTGACCTGGCCACTTTGTAGCGGATTCCTGATAAGGCATCACTGGCCCTCAGCCTGCCCCTCCGCTGGCCTGTGCCAGGCGCTCGGGATCTGATCCTCAGAACTGAGATCCGATCCTGCTAACTAAGGTGATTGGAGGTGTCAGGGTGTAGGCCTCTTCCTTGCCTTTTCCCGGGCGTGCTGGTTCCTTAGAAGCATGGTTTCTGGGCCACCAGTCACCTCTCGGGCATGCGGGGCATTTTGTGGCCAGAGTTTAAGGGACTTGCAGCTCTTTAGACCTGACCTTCATACTCGAGACGGCGGGGATTAAGGTGAACCTCCCAAGAGTCATACAGGCAGGCTGGCACCTGTTTATTCTGGCCTTTGCCTTCCTCCCTGCTCCAGCATCTGCGACGGTGACGGAAGTGGTACACTCTAGGGGAGCTGCTGGCAGACGGGGGCCCAGCAGTGGCCTATCGGGCCTAGCAGTGGACAAGAGCCACCGGGTCCTGCTGACAGCCCTGTCCTCACCCTGACTGACTTGTCACCGTGTCTCACTGCCCGCAGGCTGGTGGTGGCTGTGGAGGAGGCCTTCGTCCACATCCAGAGGCTACAGGCCGAGGAACAGCAGAAAGCCCCCGGGGAGGTAATGGACCCCCGCGAGGCCGCCCAGGCCATCTTCCCCTCCATGGCCCGGGCCCTGCAGAAGTATCTGCGCACCACGCGGCAGCAGCACTACCACAGCATGGAGAGCATCTTGCAGCACCTGGCCTTCTGCATCACCAACAGCATGACGCCCAAGGTGGGCCGGGCCCGGGAGGCACCCCTTTGAGGCGTGTCTAGGTGTGGTCAGGTCGGCGGCTTTGCCAAAATGCCAGTGAGCAAGAATAATTGATTCTCTGCTGGTTCGTATGAGTCTCAGGCAGGTGTTTGCTCAGTACGCCTGATGGAGGGCTTGAGCCTGGAGCAGACGGAAGACTTGCACTTGGAGTGGGTGTGGGTGGGTCCTGGAGCCAGCTGACTCTCCTGCCCTGCCTCTTTCCCCAGCTCCTTGGGTGTCTTCAAGTTAGGTGACCTTGGCCAGATGACCTTGAGCAGATGGCTTAGTCTGTGCCTTCTCTTTTGGGAACGACACCGTCTCTGTTGGTTGGTGGGAACTAAAATGAACTCACTCATGTGAGATACTTCAGCACCTGTTAGAAGGGGAGGGCTGAGTCGAGGCCACTTTATTTAATTTTTAATTTATTTTATTTTATATATGCATCTATATTACATCATTATCTACCCCGAGGTTCTCCCACCATCTTGTCACTGGTGAACCATCTTAATCTCTTGTGACCATCCCTCCCCCGATGTTACCCTCCCCCTCTCTTGCTCTGTACTTCAGTTTTGTTGACAGTTTTACATTATTCTTGACAGTTTTAAATTTTTCTTGTGCAGTTTGTTCGTTTTACCTGTATCCCTCATATAAGTGAGATCATCCAGTTTTTCTTTTTTTTCTTTCTGCTAACGATTCCTTCTAGCTCTGTCCATGTTGCTGTGAATGACGTAAGTTTGTCTTTTTTGTTTGATGAATAATATTCCATTGTGTACATACACCACTACTTTCTGACCCATCCGTCTATTTGGGAGCACTTGGTTTTTTTTTTTTTTTCCATGTCATCAGGGGTTGTTTTAGCACAATGGGAATAATGGAATCATTGATCATTTTGTTCTGGGTATTGTGGGATGAGTGTCACTGAGTGATCTTCTAAGCATGCTTTCAGGAATACCCTAAGGAGCTGTGTGTCTGATGGGTGTGGCCATGGAGACAAAACAGAACAAGGATTTAGCAGTCACTCCTTTTCCGTCCTGGGTTCAGATTCTGGCTCCTGATTGGCTTGTGGCTTTGCGTGAGTTGCTCTATGTTTGTTTCCCCTTTTATAAAATAGGGCCAGTGCTAGTAGCTGCCTGAGCCAGTTGCTGTGTGAGAATTGTTAATTGTTAATGTGGCAACCTGACACGAACATTGTGTAGGAGAGAGAAAATAACCTTGGCACTTAGAAAACTTGTGTTCTTAGGATAAGGCCTGGTGTTCACCCATTGCCCATGGGCAAATTGGTTGTCTTGGCTCCTTCAGGAAGGTGATACAGAAGTATTCAGTAAGAAATCAAAACCTTTTTTTTTTCTTTTTTTGAGACTAGGTCTTGCTATGTTGCCCAGGGTAGTCCTGATCCCGTGGACTCAAGTGATCCCCAGCCTCAGCCTCCCAGGTAGCTGGGATTACAGGCACCCACCACTGCACCTGGCTGCTTTTTCGAGGTCTTGCTTTGTTGCCAGGGTTAGTGTCAAGCCTATGAACTCAAGCAATCCCAGACCTCTTGCCTCCCAGTGCTTAGATTACAGGCATGCACCACCCGGCCCAGCCAAAAAAGTATTTGATACAATTATGAATATACTTGCAGGTGGTTTTTACAAAATAGGGAAAAAAAATATAGATTCGATACATTTCTGTTTTATTTACACACACATCCCCCTCACTTTTACACACACACACACACACACACACACACACACTTCTATATAAAATTTGGAGACTTGCCTTTTTTGGTGTGGTTTCCCCATCAGTCCTTCCAGATGTCTGTCATCGAACTCACCTTCTTTACTACCTGTATCTTACCCCACAGACACCCTGCAATTTGTCAAACTGACTGTCTATTGATTAAGATCTTCCGTCGGTCACCTGGGGTTGGCTGGTTTTGTTAATCGAGTTTTATTGGAATGTCGCCACGCCTGCTGTATACGTATTGTCTGTGGCCGCCTTCTCGCCCCACAGCTGGCAGAGTTGAGTAGTTGTGACAGAGTGTGGCTTACAAAGCCAAAAATGTTTACATTTAGGGAACAGCTTGCCAATCCTAGCTTAAGCAGTATTGCGCTATCTCTTTTACATATATCTTTGTGCCTTTGTACAAGCTTTTCTGAAGATAAATTTCCAGTTGGGGGCCATAGGATCAAAGCTGCCTGTCCTGCCAAGTTGTCTTTCTGCTGGTGTTACTGTGCCCTTTTGCCTCTGGGATACTAGCTGGCTTTTTCGCTCACACCCTTGACAGCTTTGCTTGTTCTTATTTTAAATCATCATCCACCTCCAGGAGGAAAATATATTTTTAACCTGTGTTTCTTTCATTATTAATGTGGTAAAGCATCTTTTGATATGTTAATTGCTGTGAATATTTATTCTATTAGTTATCCTAATCGCATCATTCTTCTAATTGCTGGGCTTTTCTTAGCATTCCCAGAGCTATTTTCAGATGAGAAGCGCAGTGTGAAGTATAGGCATGGCTCTGCTTTCTGCCCTAGAATAGATGCTCATAGATCAGAAAGAATGTGCCAGGGAGCTGGGGGGGGGGGGGGGAAGCACTAAGGATCCATCCTGGGCCAGAGTGAGCGAGCCCAGTATGTACTGCTTGTGTCCTTGGCAGTGCATGCTCTTCCCGCCCATTCTAGATCTCGGAACCTACAAACAACTCAGGGCAAATGGTCCTTAGCGGGATCTCCTCCAGCCATCCGGAGGCAGTCTACGTCTGGAAGTAGTTCCAATCGTTGCTGTTCTGTTGCTCCTCCAGTGATACAGGGTCATTCTGGTTCCCAGACACTGTAGCACTCAGTAGCTCTTGGATGAGCTGCTTCAGCCAGCCTAGCATGTCACCAACACCTCTTGACCTCTGTAGGTCACCCAGGATGCTGAAACCCCTCGGCACCTTGAGAGCACCCATGTCCATCCTCCAGCAAGCCAGTGGCCCAATGATGGATGGTCCACATCCTCTCACTCCTGGCCGCCCGACAACTTCTGTGCCAGAAAACCACGCTCGGTCTAGAATTGTGCTCGCCCTGAACAGCCATCAGTCTCGGCACCGCCTGTCCACCCCTGTCCATGTCTGCCACCGACCTCACTGCCACTATGTCCCAAGTCCCAGCTCCAGGGCCTCTCATGAGTTATGTGATGGTTCTGTTGAGCTCCTAGGATGTGCCAGGCTCACTGGAAAGTCAGATTTACAGAACGACCCCTATCCTACGCGAGAGGCATGTCTAGTGCTGGGGGCAGACAAGTACGTCCCATACTAACTGTCCAGGAAGTGAAATGCCATTTGTGTTCCTCTTGGGTCAGGGAACAGGGCTACTCGTCTGTGAGTGCGAGGGGAGTGAATTGAGAAGAATGAACAGGCCAGGAACAAGGGTGCTATTGAGTCGGAACCACAGGGTGTTGTTCAGAGGTGGGCGAGCCAGGGAACTGCGTGGAGCTGGGTCCTGGGTGGCCAAGAAGTCATGGGTGGACGTGCCGGCTGGTCTCCCTTGGACTCAGTATGGCCATGCTCCCTTGGACTCAGTATGCCCATGCTCCATCCAGCCTGAAATAGCTGCTGCTCACAAGCGGTTGAACTGATTTTGTACCATGAGGTGGCACGGTTAACCATTTCATCCCCCCAGCACCCATGAGTTCATTGCTGTCTCATCTCCCCTTGAGAGGTTCAGGGGCTGGTCCAGAGTCATGCAAGCCATACGTGGCAGAGCATGCGTGTTTGCGCATGCAGGTGTATCCCTTCATTATTCAGAGTGCACCTCAGTGCCTGCCCGTGCCCTGAGGGGCTTTCGGTGTTGCCGAGGCAGGCTTCCTGACAGGTACCGGCAGGCTGGTGGATTCTGGGCTAACATTGACCGCAGGCGCCTCACCTTGGTGCTCAGCACCCTCTTCCCCCTTTGGTGAATGTCCAGCAACGAGGAGGTTTCAATCATTCTCCCTTCCCGACAGGACTCAGTTATGAGGGTCTGATGGGAATTCTGTGTGGTAATGGGCTCTGGCGTGAAGTTGTGGTTCCTCAGGGAACCTCTTCCACAGATGTGGGCCGTGGGGAGCCCCTTCTGTAGGTGGGGGCTTTGGGGACCCCTTTCTACAGGTGGAGGCCTTGGAGAGCCTCTTCCACAGGTGGGGGCCTTGGGGATCCCCTTCCACAGGTGGGGGCCTCGGGGAGCCCCTTCCGCAGGTGCAGGGAGGGGCAGCCCCGGCAGCACTCCCCTTGGAGCAGCCGCTCCCTAACGGCCTGTCTCTCCTGTGCCTGCAGGCCTTCCTGGAGCGTTACCTGAGCGCAGGCCCCACCCTGCAGTATGACAAAGAGCGCTGGCTGTCCACACAGTGGAGACTCGTGAGCGATGAGGCCGTGACCAACAGCCTGCAGGACGGCGTCGTCTTCGTCCTCAAATGCCTGGACTTCAGCCTGGTGGTCACAGTGAAGAAGATCCCGTTCATCGTGCTCTCCGAGGAGTTCATAGACCCCAAGTCTCACAAATTCGTCCTTCGCCTACAGTCCGAGACGTCGGTTTAAGACTGATATCGTGGCATTATGGAAAAAAGGAAAAGGACCAAGAGCGAGCTCGAGGTGTGGAGAGGGGCCCGTCTCTGCTCCTCATGCTGACCGCGGCCGGCAGACCACACACCCGTGTCCTTCGACCATCTGCACTTTATTCGGAAGGAAGAAGTGGGTGTCCATCTCGAAAACCAGTGACCCGGGGATGCCCGGCTTCCGTGGCGCCCTCATGTCCAGTGGCCATCCCCAGAGTGTCCGAGACAGCTGTAAACCAAAGCGGAGCCCGCGGCTCTGGTGGGTCGCCCGCGGCTCCTCGCCCCTGCCCCGTGGCCCCTGCTGCTTCTGGCTGACCCGCTCTGGGACGGGGGACGCGTGTGTGTTTTGCTTCAGGAAGCCAGACCCCACGTGTCCACACGTGTTCTTGCACGTGTGACTGCCCAGCGCCGCCCGCAGAGCGGGGCTGTTCAGGAAACGTCTGCCTTCATCCTCGTCCTTTGTGGCCTTAGGTTCTTCAGAGACAGATCACCACAGAGATGTGCACTATCTGTTTACAGCTCGTAGCCATTTTGTTGTTTCTCTAAAGGGAAATCCTGCCAGCCTCTTTCCTCTGCCCTCCAGGCTGCGGGCAGGTGGCCCTCTCCTGGTGGCCGTTCCTCAGCCTGTGTTCACCTGTGTCCACTGCACTCTGCCCCCCCCCCAGCACTCCCAGCAGACTGGCATGCAATCCATCAGGGGAGCCCCAACCCCAAACACATGGGGCCTGGCTCCTTTGGTGCAGGTCATGTCCTTAGGGCAGAGTGGATCCTCCAGGTGGCCCCATCAAGCTAGCACATCCTCCCCTCTGCTCTCACCGTCCTGGGGGACTGACACTGTGACCCCAAGATTGGCAGCCTCGGCATGGACCCTGCTCTCAGAGCCTCATAGCCCTCTGTCCTGCCAGGGGAGACCACATGATGCCCGATGAGCGCCACTGCTGCCCCGTCTCGGGGTTCTGACCACCATCACTGTGCCCTGAGGCTCCTGGCTCAGGCCTGAGGCCAAAGTGACCCATCGCTGCTGGTGAAGTGAGCAGAAGGCAGGTGGATGTGCTGCAAAGTTTGGGGAAATGTGGGCATCATCATAGGCTTCCTCTCTGAACATCTATGGTCTCTTCCTTTCAGCTTTTAGGGGGCTTAGCCCTAGCCTGAGGGGTGAGGGGCAGGTAAGTTTGGGATGTGGGTGGAGGGACCTGATGCAGCCTTCTGTGGGTCCTTCTTTTGGGGTCACATCCAGATCCCTTGCAGCCTCTGTTGCCTTCCTGTATTCATAGCCAACTCTAAAGTGCTCACCTGCTTTCCCCAGGTATTTAGGGTCACCAGTCCCCCTGCTTTGGTACAGGATGACACTGTCACTGACTATGTGTGTGCACACGTGTGTATGTGTGTGTGATGCCACGGGTAGTGCAGTACATGCTTGTCATTTTTAAAAATCAGAGACGTGGCTATCTGTCGTACGTTTGTACCTGAAAAGCAAACCAAGTTCTTAAGTCAGTAGCCCGCAGCTCTGAAAGAAGTGTTGGCAGAGAAGGAAGAAGCCAGTTGCTGTCACTTGGAGCCAGATGCTCTCTAGCTTTGTGGCTATATCCGTGAAAAAACATGTGCCCTGTAACCGTGGTGCTTGATCCTTAGGTTTTGCCTCTAGGTCCCTTCAAACTGGACATTCCTTAGGATGACGTCTTTCTCAGGAAATATATTTCGGGAGATGGGGCGACGGACAGTGAATGTGTGAGAGACTGTGGCTGAGTGGAGGTTGTCCCGTCCCGGGCTCCCTGTGTCAGTGGCTGCATTGGGCAGTTCATCTTGAAGGTTCCTCCTGTTCTTGAATGCCCTGCTGCCAAACCAGCTAAGTGACCCGCCCTGGAAGGGGTTAAAAGGAACTCCCTGCTGTGGTGGTAGCATTCCTAGCAGGGCCCAGAAAGGGTTCAGTTAAGGAATTTACTTTCCCTCTCTGCCTTTGTCTCTCCCAGTCTTTGCATAGGAGAAGGTCAGGGTTTCTTAAATTATTGTTTGGGTTCATTGAATACCATTTTTAGCTGACTTTCTGTTGAGTTCTTTCTGAAAGAATAGTGAAATGCAAGATCTTTCTACACACTTTGCACTTTCGAACTCTTAATAGCTTGAGTTGCTGGTGTGGTGGGAACATTCTAAGTGGCATTAGAAACTTCAAAGCTTCAGCAAAACTCTGTCACTCAGTTGAACATGAAGCTTTTTTATTTCAATGCTTGGAACCAGTAGGGCATCTTTTTAAAAGGGGGTAAACTGTGCCCTGGGGGTAGGAGAAAGTATGATCAGTTCGTATGAGGGGGCAGACTTCCATTTGCCTTAAACATTTATAGATTCTAGACCTTTCAACCTAAGTTATTAAAATATGAGCATTAAATGCTAGCATAACTTAATGAGGAGTATGACTGTGGCTGCGCCTTCCCCGGAGATGTTTAACCAGTGGACTACGTTTGTTCTAAAGTGTCTACCTTTGAAGATAATGACAATTTTTAATTGTTCGTGAGCTTCATGTCTGCATTCTTCAAGTTGGGACAGGTCTTGTCACTCACACGTCCTTTGCATTATCAGCTAAATCAAAGCACCTAATACTTTTGCTGAGCTTCTCCAGAAAATCGCTACTGAAAATGCTTGATCAATCTTTGGCCAGATTGTCATCCTCTCCCTTTCCTCCTCTGTCCCTTTCAACTCTGTGGACAGGACATCTTTTGTACAGTGAGTGGGGAGAGGTAGGTGACCTGTGTGTGTGTGTGTGTGTGTGTGTGTGTGTTGCTGCTGTGACTCATTGCTTGACCTGGGACCTTTTGCAGTGGGGTGATTATAGCAAGCGGGTGCCCCTTCGCCTCTCTTCCCATGGTCAGTAGTGGCCGAGTGGACTCCCCTTGCGTCTCAGCTTCCCTCGAGTGCGTGTGCTGAGATAGGGCTGTAGCATCGTGACCATCCATGGGTGACCCTATACCCCACCCCCCCACCCAGCCCCTGTGAGAGAATGTTTCAGCCACGTAATGAAACCAGCAAAATCAGGTTCTGTATTTCCTCTCTCCTCTTGGATCCTGCATATCCGGCAACCTTGTTTAAACAGAATGTGGACTGGTGGGTGTCTGCTTCATCCGTGTGCGTGTGGGAGTGTACTGTCATGTGTCCATACACATGGACAACATGTTCATGCCTTGAGTGTCTGAACAGCGTATCATCTGCAGCAGATGGGTGTGTGTGCCCGCAGATAATGTGAGAATATGCGTTTCTACGCATGCTCTATATTTGAGAGGTTTTCTAGCCGCACCCCTCTTTTATGAGGTTGCTTTAAAGCCAGTTACTTCTCCCTTCCCCTCTTAACTCAGTTACACTGGCTTCTTCCCAGGAGTAAATGGCTTTAGCACAAAGTTGTCTTCTGAAGAGACTGCTGCCTTGCACGTAAGTCCATTAGACTCTTGCCTGAGGGCTCTAGAACCCCGAAAACAGTGAGAAAAAGAGAAAGGTCAATCTCTACCATAATGACTGCTCCAGCTTCAGCCTCGGAAGTTGTGACGTTCACTCCAGCCTCACCCCAGAAGCCTTAACTGTGTTTCTCTATACAACTTCAACATGGCGCTTCTTAAAAAAAAAAAAGTATTGGATACTCAGAGTAGCACAGAAATGTTCACATCCTATTGAAATAGTCCCACAGTGGTGCCACCGCCTTTGTCAAGTGATGTAATTATTTCTGGGTAGCATTTGTACGCTCTGGATCTTGTTACAAAAAAAAAATAAATCACTACTGTGAATTTACTACTATGTCACCTCGTGGTCCTCATCCATCCATTGGAAGGTGAATATGGGCTCTGAAGCCACAGTCCAGTTCTCGAACCTGTCTTCAGTGCCAGCTCCTTTGACCCTGCTTTGAAAACCACAGGCGGAGCTTCTGCAAGTAAGCGGATGCTCAGAAAATTAAATTTCTGATCATGATTTTAACCAAACATGCTGGCTGCAAAGAGGGGGAGAAAAAGGGGGGGGAGAGAGAGGTCTGCGTGTAGGGACTGTTGGGCATGTTCTAGAATGTGAAGTCCTTCAGGGTGGGTAGGAATTGTCCACCGTTGACAGGCAAGAAAGGGATGATCAGGAAGGGAGAAACTGGCTCCCAGAGGGTGAGTCCTCATGGCCGGTGAGTAGAACGTTGTTTTCTGGAGTCTGATGCCAGCCCTCGCTCCCTGCAGGTATGATGCCAGGTATGATGCTTTAGCATTGGGGGATGTGGAAGGAGGAGCCTGAGGACACTTAACCTTGAACCAGAGCCTGGGGTGTGACCTCACTGGAGGAGGACCTGCACCTGCCCTTACCTCATGCCTGTCCAGAGGTGTCCCTGGGGGCGCAGGGGAGTCTTCTCTGTGCTCGGGGGTTTCTCAGGCTCTTCAGTGGGAAAAACTTCCTCCAGGAAGCCTCCTCTGAGTGTTGGCTCTCCCCGCAGCCCCCCTCTCACCCCTTCCGCCTCTGTCCCCACCTTGCTGGCTTGGGTAGGGGGCCTGGGATGCAGGGAGTTTTGTAGGAACTGACCTGGCTTCTTCCTGGTGTGGTGGCAACTAGATGCCCCAGCCACAGGGCAGGCGGCAGTGGGGAAGGGCTGCCTGCAGGCAAGCAAAGAGTTGGTGGCTAGACGCTCAGTCTCCAGCCATGGTGCATGTGTTCTCAGCAAGCGCTCTGCCCCAGTGTTCTTGCCACAGTCGCCTGGGGATCTAACGGAAGAGCCAGAGACTTAGCCTCTGAACATGCCTTCTCCAGTGCTGGCGTGTCCATGCCGTTAAGCACTGGCAGTCAGTCCTTCCCTGGTGTCTGCCTGCAGCAAGTGCAGCCATTAGAGCGTCTCTCCCACCTGATGTTTCCAGCTCCCGAAGCAGCAGCGGCCAGTCCCTCCCTTGTCTGTCTCCGAACACCAGCGTGGGATCCTTGTCTTAGCGAAAAACCCCTGTCTTAAGCTTGGGGACAGATGTGACAGATTCCAGGCTTTTTTCTCCATTGTCTTTGGCACTTCCTTCAGCACTGACATATTTGGGAAAGTTGAATGTATCGTCGCCTGCTTGGCATCCACTTGACCCAGCCTCTCTTGCGACCTGAGGTTTCCTCTCGGAGCTGGGGGCACAAGAGGATGCCAGCCCACCACCCCTCACCCCTGCCTGGAAGAGTTTCATCTCCAAGGACCAGGCTGTTGCTCAGGGAATGTGTGGCGGATGCCGGGCACCAAGGAGTGGTTGGTTGCAGATCTTGCTGCGCTCCTGTTATGGGGAGTTGAGTTGCACATCATCTCCATCCAGGGGCTGGTGGGGGGGACGAGGAGACTTCGTGCCTGCCAGCGTCCCTTACGCAAGAAATAATGGACTCTTTGCTTTGTGTGGATGGTCATCCTTAAACAAACAAACAAGCAAACAAAAAATAGAAGATCCCAACTTTGATCTTCATTTCTTACCTTCATCATCTCTCCACCAACTCCTTGGGAACCCCTCGGTGATGACATGATTAGCTAAATTTGATTCCCAGGTGATTGCTGATGACTGGTGAATCCTGCAGACACCAACCAGGATGGGGAGGGGGTTGGCCCGGGTGCCTGGGGGGTGAACTTGACCTGCCATTGGAGGACCACTTCCTCAACAAGTTGTGGGGAGTCCCCAGGTCTTAGGTGTGTTGAAATATCTGTGCATTTCCAGGTTCAGAGTCCAGTGTGCACCCAGAAATTTCTATGGTGAAACCATCTGCTCTGTCTGCTGGAGTCTGGGTCTCGTGCCCAGAGCAGGGGTTTTGCAGCTCTCTCTTCTTGTTTGGTGTGCACTTTGCTACCAGGAGGGATAGTCCTGCCACCACTCAGAGTCCCCCTGCATGCATGCCCGAATCTGGGAGTGACCAGTCTCCTGTGTAAACTGCATCTGGGCTCTTGAGACAGGGTGGTCATGGGCGGAACGCACTGTACTCAGGCACCCCCATGAGGGCATTTACATCCATCTCAAGGGGGTGATGTAAACCTGTCCCCCGGGATCACAGTGATGGTGCTCACACCTGTGAAGGGGGTTGTGTACCTGGCACCCAAATTCCTTTGTTCTCTTCAGGACCCCCCCACTTCAATGGACTATAACCCATTTTTCACATTTGTTACATTTTTTTATACTGTAAAACTTGGAAAATAAATGGAAGTCCCAAATTGCCTTTTGCTTCTTGATGTCATTATTTCAGTAGAAGGTTTGCACTTGGGTATCATTTTGATAACCCTTGAGAGATGCAGCTTGTCAAGTTTCTGTGGAAGCCAAGGTAGCTTTGGGGATGGAGTAGGAAAGGGAAATTGTAGCAGAAGCTTGATTGCAAGTTTCTGTGATCAAGAGTATGTCTTAAGTGAATAGATGACAGAAAATGAACATTTTTGGCTCTAAAACTTGGAGATGAAGGTCCCTTAATAACCTCGCTGTTGAGAAAAGATCTGTGACCAACTTAGCAGAGAGAGAAGACTCAAGGAGGGCAGTGAATATTGGGTTATTTCCGTGAGTGGCTTGCTTGATTAGCTTATATTTTTGACTTAGGTCTTTTTATTTATTAGTATTTATTAGTATGTATGTATATGTATGTATGTATGTATGTATGTGTATGTATGTATTATGTATGTATGTATTTTTGAGAGTAGGTCTCGCTATGTTGTCCAGGGTAGTCCTGATCCCATGGACTCGAGTGATCCCCAGCCTCAGCCTCCCAGGTAGCTGGGATTATAGGTGTGCACCACCACACTGCTATTTTTGAGACTAGGTCTCGTTGTGTTGCCTAGGGTAGTCTTGAACTTGCAGACTCAAGCAATTCCTATCATCAGCCTCCTGAAACTGGGATTAAAGGTGTGTGCCATCGTGCCCAACCCTAAGGTAGGTCTTTTTAAAGGAACTTTGACTATCAGACAAGGAAATACTGCAGCTTGCCTTCTGCCCCTCTCAGATACCCTGCTCCTGGGTAGAGTGTTGACTGCGAACTATCAAGTGTTTACCTTGTGTGTGGGCAGAGACTCTGGCAGGCAGTTGAACCCCAGATACTCGTTATATAAACTATCGAGAAGCTCACTCTGCTACCAGGGAAGATGAGCGCAACTCATGTCCTTGCTTACAGAGACAAAATTAAAACTGCAGATATAAACCAAAGATGCTTTTTCATTCATTGCCCATGGACAGCTATAGACTTCTGGAAGCGTTGTGAGATGGTCAGGCAGTAAACTGGCAGGAGGAGCTAATGGCATTACCTGCTCACCAGGGAGTGCAAGGCCGCTGAGTGGGGTTGTAGAGTGGTCACAACACACCTCCAGACCGCCTCCCTTACTCCCCGCTGGTGTCATTGTGTGGGATCAGCATGTTATGGTTACACGTGAAAGCTAGTGTTGATGAAGAAAATCTAAAACTGTATTTGCCTTTCGGGTGTGCTCTCTATTTACAGCTGAGTGCATTGTACTCTGTATTTGAAAATTCCCTATGTGAGAATGTGTTACTTTGTAGAACCAACAAGCGCTTTGAATCTTATTTTTCTAACTTCTTGTTCAATTTTCTCATCTTAATCACTTTTTTGATTTGCACATGGTCACCAGCTTTAAGGGTCCACTGATGGACTCAATGCTCAAACTACTGGCTGTCCAAGTGGTGGACAACCATTTTAGGATCCAGGGTTGTTACTACTAAGAATTCTAGTCTTAAAGAATTATAGCCTTCCCTGGTTTAAAGAATTCATAATTAATAAAATACTGGATTCATTCAAAAGTGGTTCTGAAATCTGAAAAATTCAGGTCTGTAGATGCATTAAAATAATGAACGGACATGTAGGCGGGTGTGGGAATCCTTTTCCTAGAAAGTGGAGCTTGGTTCTCCTGTCTGCTACAGAAGACTCAGCTTCTCATAGCAGTGGCTGTCTTTCTAGGGGATTGTGCTAACCTAAAATAAGAGCAGGTCCTGCTGGGAAACTTTCTTCCTGAGCCAGAGAGATTGCATTTCTGTTTCATTAGTGATTGACTGTCCTAAGCAAATCTGAACAGATGACATGGTGTTACCAGCAATTTCTTAGGATTAGGTTGACTTCTGATCATTACTAATGCGTTCTTAATTGCACTAATAGCTGTTAATGGAACTTTGCATAGGACTTAGAGTATTTAGTCAGAAAAGATTTATTAAGCATGTGTAGCAACTTGGACACAGAAGAGAACAGAATCAGCCAGTCTTTTACTGAAGGTTATTTCATGCTAATTGGGATGGTGAGGGAGTGGGGGTAAGGGGGGGTGGTGGGGTGGAATGAGGAAGGTCAACCTCCCTGTAAAAGCACAATAAATTAGTTTCTCTAAGAAAGCTCTGCATAGGGGCAGTGAGGGCTCCTTGGAGGAAATGACTAGTGTGGGGCAGGATTGGACCAAGTCAGCGTCTTATACTTAGATGGTGGGGAAGTGAGGCAGATTAACCCAAACAGGAAGGATAGGAACTGTAGTAGATGGAACAGTATGAGGCAAGGGGGAAAGGTATGGAGTTACCAGTTAGCTTCAACCAGCTTCAGGTTTCAAGAGTCAAGGGGTCCTTCTGGCTACGTTCTCTGTTTTTACACCTGAGTGCGCTGTGCTGTATACATTCACAATATTTGTGGTACTCAGGTATTGTCAGAGTTGTGAGCTGAGGTTGGTCTTATTGACCTCTAGAGAGGGAGTTGGCTTTTCTCCGTGCTCTGGAGAGACTGTGCCCTGTCTGACTTCCACTAAGACAGCAGCTAGGTACCTTAATCCCAAAGGCAGTGTTGGGATGCCTGGATGTCAAGATGGATGCCCCCTGTGCACAGAAGGCATCAATCCGCCTTGTCTAGTGCTTTTCTAATTCCTGAGTCTGCATGCTACCAGCATCAGCATCCCTCCACTTGGCTCTCCTCCCAGGGGTAGAAACACCTCCAGACTCTGGTTACAAGACCTGCCTACCCTGCTCCTCCTCCAGTCTCACATCCATGGCCCGGACTCTGTGTTTGGCGGTCAAAGCCCTTCTCATTTACTGCTTGCAATTTGGTCTCTTCATCTTAAAAAAAGAAAATTAAGTGCCTATCACCCATAGACCATGTTAAACGTGTGTGGTCATTTGAGCAGTGTCGCAAGGCAGGCTGGGAGAGATGTCATCAGTGGTTGCCATGGTGAGTATAGACACCTTGCTTGCCCAGGAAGCCTGAGCCAGGGAGCACAGCTTGTTCTGGAAGGTGGGGAGTGGCAGAAATGAAACGGTGCTGCCCTTTCCAGCTCTCACACTTATCAGACGGTGCTATTGCTTCCCTGCTCCTCTGTTTCTGTGCACAGGGAATGCATCCTCCATGCTGAGGGCATTCGCCCATCCTTACTCCTGGCCTGACCAGAGAATCACCTGCTTCTTGAGCAACAACTGCCTGTGGTGTCACAACTGACACAGCCTCTTTCTCCTCCCTGGACATTCTTTACTGCTTAGGGAGTGGCCTGGGCCTTTCTGCATGCCCTTAGATCTGCCCTGGAGGCAGGAAACTAGAAAGCCATTCCCCAACCTCTAGCAGCAGATGACCTCCAGATGACCTCTTCTCCCCCCTCCTCCCTTAATAATGTGATTTCAGACTGTTGACTTTTGAAGTGACTCCTCGGTGGGTTTAGATAGTTCCCCATCAGAAAACTGAGATGGCAATCACTTTGTAAAGCTACGTCCAAGCTCCAAAGTGGGGCACAAAGAGCAGCTGTCCAGGGAAGACAGTAGAAGGAGGGGTTTGGAGCCCAGGAGAAGCCTGGGAGGTCAGCCATAGGCCAGAGGAGATAACCTGGAGTGGGAACAGCAGTCTGGCTGTGTCAGTTCTCAGTGACTCTCTGAGAGCAGATGTTCCTTAGCTCTGGAGATGGTGGGCCAGTAGGTTGGTCAAGGTGTTTTCCAGAATAAACTCAGCTGTGATTCTGACACTCTGAGCAGGACTGAGATGTGTTAGGAGAGCCTAGGCATGCCATGCCAGCTCTCACTGGGAATGTGCATGTTGGGGGTTGGGGGGACTCCCTGGGGTCATTGATCAGAGCTGTTTATCACCCCAAAACAGGAGACAGTGGCAGGATGGCCCTCCCAGGTGGTACAGTGAGATCCCAGACAGTGCACAATCTTCTTACTCAAAGACAAGCTTACATCAGGTTATGAGACTCTTACAGAAACACCCTGCAAGGGGGTGTGCATACTTGATAACTCAATGAGTCTTTTCCCAAAAGGATGACTGGATTTTGCATTCCATTTAACTTACTTGTCCAATACTGTTTGAGTTAGAGGTCAGGATGAAAGAGGGGAGGTGGAGATTCAGGGTGAACTTGAGTCCATCTCAAAGTCATGAGTTGCCTAGTTGAATGGGTTTAATTTGCTTTAAATTCTTGATTTAAGTGTAAAGATAGGATGGCATCTGCACTTCTTTAAAGTGTGTGTGACTCTGGGGAAACAACTTGAGCCCTCTGCACTCCACTCAGTTTCCTCATCTGTAAAATGGGCATAATAACAGGATCCATGCCATGAGATCTTTGTAAAGATCTGAGGAGCCAGGACATTTGAGGCAAACTCATGATGCTGCAGACACATTACACACAGTCAAGACATACCAGCCTGGAAAACGTGTGTGCCACAATGAGCAGCATGATTCCCAGCAGACAGGGCTGGCTAATCTCGGTGTATCTAACACAGGAACTCTGTGGAATGATCTAAACTTAATTCTTATTTCTCAGACCTCTGAGAACAAGGGAATTTTCTCAACTGGGAAACACTGCTTTCATGATAGACCACATTCCTTGGCTGTTTGAAAGATTAGCTTCAAAGATTGCTTTGAAAGTTTACCTCCCAAGAGCTTAACTGAGATGTGGTTAGGCCTGACTGGATATAACATAGTCCAGCTTGGAAGATTCTGCCTTGTTTTGGGGAGAAAAAGGGGACAAATAAATAAGGATGCTTTGTAAGCATTGGTGTCCAGCAGGACTGGGGGATTATAGTTATTCTGGTGAATCAGTTTTTCACCCATCAGTTCAGTGAGTGAGTATCTACTTTGTGCTGGTCTAAGTGTTAGTGGCTGAGGCTATAAAGCTAAGTGAACTCCTTGGCTCTTCATTGTAGTGAAAGAAAAGGTGTGCTAACTGAAGTACCATTTATATAAGTGTCATGTTTGGAATCTGGATAAAATGCCATGGGAATGGCAGGAAGGGGGCACTGTCAGATCTCCTATCGCGTCCCCATCTTGTAGGTGTTTTTGCTATACCCATGGCTTCTTTTGCTGTATAAGATTTTCTAGTTTATTTTGATGTTTAAGACTTTTTCTGCTACGGGGTGTGATATCACACTCCCAATGGACTTCTGAGAAGATGAGAAGCCATTTGGGGGAGAAGATAACAAGGTCAGGTTTGGTGGTGGTGTTTGGAAAGTGCTTGAATAATATCCAAGCCTAGATGACCTGAAATGATGGGATGAGTGGGTCAAAAGCAAAGGGGTGAAAGCCAGGTGAAGAAATCTGGTCATGTCAGTTGTGGGCACAGAGGTGTTAGATCATAGGCTTTGACAATCTTCCTCAGTTTGTGCTGGAGTCATCCTTGGTAAATCCATCATAAATTGAAAATGTGGTGAATCAACAATGCTTTCACCTACCAAACACTGGAGCTTAGCCGAGCCTGCCTGGAGGATGTCTAGTCACTGGGTGGCTGTGACATTAGCCAACAGTTGGGCAAAATCATTCAACACTATATAATCAAGCATTGATACCCCACATCATTGTTGAGTGAGAAGACGGTTGAGTATTGGTTGTCTGCCCTCGTGATCTCATGGCCCACAGGGCACAACTTGCCACCAGCATCTTGGGAGAGGGCCATGGTGTGGTCACCAGCCTGGGAGAAGATCAAAATACAGACCTCAAAGTGTGGTTTCCACGGAATGCTTTCATCTCACCAAAGTCAGAAGATCCTATGTTGAACTGTCGTCAGTCTGAGGCCATTGGTGTAGAGCTGATTCTGTGGAATACTAATATTTAAGGAGAAGGTGGCAGAAAGGGAAACAGAGGCCAGACAGGAGTCGAGAGGGAATGAACAGGATCAGAGAAATGAGGCTTTCCAAGCTGTCTCCAAATTCCAAAATAGGAGTTTAATGGTAGAGTTAGTTGGCTACTATCCCATGAAGGATTCTCGTATTTTCAAAAAAATTTGAGTGTCTTACCATGTGCTAAAAGACTGACACAATAAATTAGAACAATATGTTAATACACACTTCAGGCTAACGCTACTGAGCACAATATAACTCTTAGATAGTTCTAGAGGCTCTTTGGGATTTTTTTTCCCAGTGCCTTAAGGCATCAGTATGAATTCTATTGTTGTCCTGGTCAGCTGCCAGTGCTGATGAATGGAGACTTAAACAACTTCTGGATAAATCAGTTTTTATGCCAATGGGAATGCTGACTGGCAGTGACAGGGAAGGGGCATGCAGGTCTCAGCCCAGGCGAGGAAGCCGGCTGACCTGCCCAGAGACATGAACCCATCAGTAAAAGCTAAAAACCTTTCATCTTTCTGGCTCGTTCTGTCCTGTGTGCACAAGTAAGACTTGTTACATAGAGGGAAGTTCAGAGAGAGGACCCCATCCAAGCATCCAAGCACGTCAGAAAACATGGCGATCTCCGTGTATGTGTGTTTCAGGGCCACTCAGTAACCAGCCAAAGGTAGGATGTAAGCTCATCATGATCTAAACTGCACTTGAAACCATGGTTTTAATAATCGAGTCAAAAGAAGCTGATTTATAAACTTGTTGCCTCAGCTGGAGAAGGAATCCTAACTGATGATGCAAATATGGGGGTTGTGTGGATTAATTGTGTGCCTTTCCTGGGGACTTCTTTTAAGGTTACTGTATGCCTGTGAGTTGTCAAGCTGTCGATGATGCTATTATCATTGTCAAAGACAACAGGAAGACTTGATAGAGGTGTTAGGGGGTGGTACCCCCCCAAGACTGGCAGAACCATGGCAGAGTCATGAACACCACTAGTGTTCATGACAATGACAATCAAGTGGGAATCATTCTCCACCTGTCCTTCCTGAGTGGGATGAGCAGGTTTAGAAAGGTATTTGCTGAACTGTACACGTCTGATGAGAAGGTCATGAAAAGAGAGATACTGGAAAAGGGGGGATAGTGGACAGATTGTGGGTCAGCAGTGCTTGCTGCCACCTTGTCCTGTCTGTGTAGAGGTGGGTAACTGTGATTGTGTTTCCAACATCATTATCTAGAGCTGGGGCTATTCATCATCATCATCATCATCATCGTCATCATCATCATCGTCATCATCATCATCATCATTGTCATCATTATCATCGTCATCATCAGAATTATCATTGTCATCATCATCACTGTCATCATCTTCATCCTCCTCTTCATTGTCATCATCTTCAGTGTTGATCTTTCCAGAAAGCACATCCTCAATCCAGTCCTCTAACTCTTCAGCTGTGGGCAGGTCATCATCGTCTGAAATCTCCATCCAGACACTGTCAGCCTGCAGAGAGGGATGGAGTGAATGACTGAGCAAGTGAGTGAGTGATGAAAGATGAACCAGACCAGAGGGTTCTGAGTAGCTAAGTGGACTCCTGGTCACGCAACACTTATTAAATTGTCTGTTCATTCTTAAATGCAAATACCATATTGCAAAATGGCCTTGGAATATCCTGTATGTACAATATAGAAGGGAATATGTTCAGATACATACACAGGTATGAAGGAGATGTGTTCAGATACATACATACACAGGTATGAAGGAGATGTGTTCAGATACATACATGCACATGCCTGGTAGGATAGCCATAAAATTGTCACCAAAGGTTCCTTTTGGGAATGGGACTATGGATGGGGTCAGGGCAGTGGAAAATACTTTTGCTTTTTCCCTTGTGTCCTCCTGTTTTGCTCTGAAATGCTTTAATTTGAGGATTTTTTTTATTTATATTTTTTAGCTTAAAAAGGAGCTTACAAAATAAGTAAATGCTCAGACTCTCCAGCAGCAGGGTTAAGGACTCACAAGAGTTTCACCCTATTCATTATGGTGCTAGACCCTCTGTGACCCTCCCCTCTGGCCATTATTTGTCACTGTTTGTTGCATTGGTCCCCCTTCTGTTTATGATGGTGGAGTCCTGACTGAGGCTAAAACACCTCTGGTGGAGTCACAACAGGTGTCCTGACTGAGGCTAAAACACCTCATGGCCAGGCCACCTCAGTAGACTTTGCCACCGCTGTTGAGGGGGCGTGAGGAGTAGGGAGGAGCATCCTCTCCTCGTGCATGCCTTTTCCCTTCCCACTGGAAGGAGGAGCCCTGCTGCAGTGAGTCAGGGGACTGCCTTGATTCCCCAGCCTCTGCTGCCTGCCACCCAGCGTGTAATGGTGGCTCGGGCATGGGTCCCCTTGCAGTAAGGGACTTTGTGTTTGGATTTGTGGAGAAACACACAAGAGAGTTGGTTTGGGTGGGAAGTTCCAGGTAATGAAAGAGGATGAAGTGAGTCACAGACAGAAATTTGCTCTTGACCGGGAACTGGACACCCATGCTTAAGAGAGGCTCAAAGGTGTGGCTTGGGCCTCACTGCACTTTGGTGGAGTGGAGGGTCCTGCTCTGGATGTGAGAGGCTCATCTCCCACAGCCATGGCAGGAAGCAGAGAGGTTGAGGGTGCCTGGGCAGGCTTGCATGGGGGATACTCACATCTGTCACGTTTACCACCCCAATCTGTGGCTTAAACAGGTCAATCTTGAAAGTCTTTTCCCAGTAGGCAATGAGCTGCAGCAAGAGAAAATACAGTTAGACACAAGCAGAGGGCACAGCCTGCTCCAGTCACACTTGGTGGCCGTGTGCACCTGCCATTCCACCACAGTCACTACATCACCACTGGCGCAAGGTCTGCAAACCAGCTGTGGGCACTTGAAACCTGAAGACTTGGCCCAGCCCTGAAGCACTTTAAATAAGTGTGGGGAAAAAAGATGCGAGAGCATAACCATGAGAACATGTGAAACTCTCTGCAGCTGCAAGGGAGACTATTACAGAGATGGGCCAGCATTGATTCCCAGATTACTTGTGGCTCTTTTATAATTGGTGTTGGTGGAAGAGCCAGCTTCCCCTCCACGTCCCACTTTCAGAGTCCTCACCTTGAATCACTCTGCCTCGTGACGTGTCAAGGGAAGCAGGGCGGGGAGTAAGAAAAAGGGGGGCTTCTCAGGCTGGGACTCTGTGTGGACTGTACCCTGGCAGGGGTGGGAGTGAAGGACTAAGGGACCGAGGGGTTAAAAAGAGGGAAGTGGTGGTGCACGCCTGTAATCCAAGTGCTGGGAGGCAAGAGGCCAGAGATCACTTGAGTTTCTGGATTCGAGACTATGCGGGGCAACATAGCAAGACCTGGTCTTGAAAAGCAGCTGGGTGCAGTGGTGGGTGCCTGTTATACCAACTACCTGGGAGGCAAGAGGCCAGGGATCGCTTAAGTTCACGGGTTCAAGACTACCCCTGGCAACATAGCAAGACCTAGTCTCTAAAAAGCAGCTGGGTGCAGTGGTGGGTGCCTATAATCCCAGCTACCTGGGAGACTGAGGCGGGGGATCGCTTGAGTCTGCAGGACTAGAACTACCCCGGGGCAACATAGCGAGACCCAGTCTCGAAAAAAAAGAAAATGGAAGTGCTCAGTGACAAATAGTCCTGGGCAAAGCAGGGCCTGTGGAAACTGGGAAGTGTCAGAGGAGTCTGCAGACTCCTCCTCAGCGAGATAAGGTGCAGATAGAATCAGGAGGTCACCGACTACATAGAGCTGTGTGGTGTAGGGTTGTCAAGTGCCCAGAATTAGGACATCAGCCTTGCAGTCAGGGAGTCCCTGCCTTTGATTCACGCGTCCTCTACTTAGGCTGCTTTCAGGGCCTTCGAGGTTGCTAAGGCCGCTCAGTGTTGACTCTTTCTCCATAGCGTGCTTAGCTACGGCCTCCCAATGCATGGCCATGCCTGGAAGAAGACAGCCATCTCCTTTATAGCCGAAGGGGGATGGGACTTGAGATATCCCTGGCACTTGGCTCACTCCTCACGTCTACTGGCTTCGGGATGAAGCTGGGGGAGCCCATCCATCGCTGAGAATCCTGCATCCTCTCCAGCCGTCAGCTTCCCCTCTGCAAGACCGGACGATGATAGTCTTTACCTCATAGGGACGCTAAGGGGCTTGGACGAGATAAAGCAGTCTCTCCCGCTCTAGGTGTACAGTAGACTGTGCACACGCAACTTAATCTCTTGAAAATGCCCGGTCAGAGCTTTCTGGCCATGGAGAGTGGACACGAGTGAGAGTTTGGACACTGATGTTCTCGTGTGTATCTGCTTCCTACAGTGCAGGCCCTTGAGGACAGGACGGGGACAGGCAGGGGCTCTGGCCACCCAGAGTGTGCGGGTTCTTGGAAGCTCTAGGTCTCAGCTGAATGTCCCTCTCTGTCACTGCCCAATAACTCAGTTTGTGTCGGGCGCTACCACAGAGCAGACTGGGCTCATGCTGTGAAATGAGGAACACCTCAGTTGACAACCTTATTTGTCCCTGGAAAACTAGAGACAGGACGGGTGTAGATACCTCTAAAGAGTAATAAGCTTAGCCATTCCTCCAATGTTTACCTAAGGAAAGAGTCCTTAAAGAGATAGCAATCATTTTGTGAGTGATCCCCCTGCCCCCACTTACCTCACAGGAACGAGTAAAGTTAACCTCTTAACCAGTTTTATTACACCTTCACCATTTTGCCTCCCTTTAAAATTCATCGAATATTGCGCTCTGTTCTTTATAAATACCCCTTTCTTTGCTTAATAAAAGGTCGTCTGGTTCATTACTTCCAGCCGATCCTTAGCTGCCGTAGCTAAACCATCTCTCTCCTCCGTTCCTTCTCTGTACCCTGCGTTTGCCTCTCAGCAGTTCCCCATGTGGGTAATGAAAGGTTCCAGTCAGGGGTGGTGGTGGGAGGAGAGGAGCTTGTCGCTACTGCAGGAGGAAATGTCACCCAGCTCCTTGGAGGGGGGGGGCGGGCAGGTAGAGGATCTCCTGGCCCCAAGGGAGGGAGACAGTCTGTTTATCATGTCCACATCAGGCCCAAGTTCATGTGACCCCGTGGCCAAGATCTCCCACACTAGATGGGGTGCCACGGGGTTCCTCACATGATCTGTTGTGTTCCCGGGGCAGCCCAGCCCCCCAGGGGGACCCTCACCAAAGGAAAGTCATCTGGGTCAATCCATACGATGCTCAGGTCCGGGTTGTCCGTGTTGTCCCTGGCTACCTGCTTCAGGATCTCCAGGAACTCGAAGCCATCTGCAGGGGGGAAGGCGGGGAGGGGTATCAACCCTGGCTCGCAGACCTTCAAGCGCAGTGCACAGGGAGTGTGGTTTTTCCACGAGGGTTTCTTAGGTTGCCCGATGCACACCCTCAATTAGAGGATTAGTCTGTAAATGGGTCAGCGGAGAACTGGCCGCAGAGCAGCTTATTCAAAGGAAACAATAAAGATTTTGAAGAAAGGAATGAAAAGTTCACAGGGAAGTGGTAGGTTCCTGCACCCAGCCCAGTGGCCTCTGCTGATGTGCATGAGAAAATGGAGCATCCTTGGGGGCGGAGCGTGCAGCCCCAGAACCAAAACTGACCCAGCAGCTGGAACACCTGGTCCTCTGCAACCATGCTGAGCCATTTTCCAGCCCCGAGATCTGATCACATTGGCCCCATGGACCGAGGGAGCGTCCATTTTTCTTTAACTTGGAATTCCCAAAACCTTTCTGCAAAGAGAGCTTCTGCCTTGCCTAGCTTTGAGATGGCGAGTGGGGTCTCCCCCCTGCCACTCTTTCTGTGTCTGCTCTCCCCAGCCCTGTTCTCAGCAGCCTTCCATGCCCCCAGGGGAGAGATGATTCATAGGCAAAGCAGAGACAAGTCTTGTGTGTTCTACAAGAACATGGATTTTATATTTAATGTTAAAAGCCTAAACCTTGAACAACTGGGAGGCTTAAATGCCATAAAAATAAAGTTGGAAGAATTTAGTAAGAGGGTGCACCATCAGCCCTCAGCATCCCCACCCTGTTCCCCCCTGGAAACTAAGAGTTGAGATTCTGGAAAGTCCCTAAGCCTGAGAACCAGCAAGACACCAAACCCCTAGGGATGGTGGGGAGGTAAGGGGACCAATCATTGTCGGTCCCGATTTCCAGCATCCTGGTGCTTAAAATACCCAGACATGGGACGCTGAGGTGTGCAAATCCTGCCTTTGAAATTTTCAGTAATTTAATGTCTTGTTATTTAATGACTTCTTTCTCTGTAAAATGGGAATGAGGATAATGATAGTTCGATGCCATAAGGAAGTTAAGTGAGTTAGTGTCTTGAAAGCACTGAGATGCGTGGGAATGATTCTTCATGACTGGACATCCTCTGAATGCCAGGAGCTTCCTGTCCATCCAGTCCTTGGTGTTAAGGACACTTACCTATGACAGGGGCAGGTGGAGAAATGAGTTCATAGCATTCATATAGGGAGTATGTCCTGGATGGTTCTGTCTGAACCTGTGGTGACTGTGACTGAAGGCTTCAAGGGTGTCCGTGCCAGCTGGTTGACCTGGATAACCTCATCTCAGTATGTAAACTTGAGCAAGGCTTAATCCTTTTGTGTTCAAGTCATTAAGTTCATTTGAGTATTCCTGATGTAGTGCTTGCAGACTCCATGCCTTTGCTGCCTTTGACGACCAGCCTGAATGTTGGAATGGATTCATAGTCCTCTGGGAGAATCGAGTTAAGGCAGCTACGCTGGTCTCAGGTATTTGGTTGCTAAAATTCTAAGTTATAATAAGTTATAATTTCCTCTCAAGGATCGTTTCTGTTTCTTTGTAAAAATGACAGGTGTCCTGGAAAGGGAAGTGTCTGCTGTGGTTCCTCTGTTCTGAAGAGTAGGTGTATGGAGCTGTGGGTCCCATTTACGATTCAAACTTGAACTTGAGACTAGTCTGCAGTGGGAACCCCCATGAATGAATGAAGGAAGGAATGCTTCCTTTACTGGTGGTGCACTGAGTTTACAGGCCTTTTAAGACTTTGTCTATTCAGACAGAATGAAAAAATAAAAGTAGGCAGGTAAAGAAAAAGGAGGAAATAGAGATGTGGAAACTAGAAGCTAATTAGCCGCGGAAGCTAGCAGGCTATTCTCTGCTGTTGTTAGCTAGAAAAGCACCATTTCCAGAGCCAGAAGCAACTCCCACATATCCAGGTAGGAAAAAAACCCTACCAGAACATTCATCTGAGTTTCTCTTGAATACTTCCAGAGCTGGAAGTGTGTGGCCTCCCTGAAGTTCCATTATAGACTGGATCACCCTGAGAGCTGAGTCTTCCTGCATCCCCATGGAATTCCCTTTGACACAGTAGCTCATCCCCAGCCTCTTCCGGGCCTTCTTACACTGAGGGGCTCTGATCCCCTGTCCAAGTGCCATCTTGTTGGTATTTATTGAGAACTTACTGGACACCAGGGACTTTACGTTTCGTTACCCCATCTCGTCCTCACGGCACTTTGGGAAGATGCTGTTATCCCTGTTTTCAAGGGGACAGGACTGAGACGGAGGGGAAGTCTGAGGCTTTCAAGAGCCTGTGCTTGGCAGGGCTCGACCTTGGGCCTTGGGTCTGTGTGTCCAGGAGCATCCTACCAGCCCTTTCCCTCTGAGATAATCAGCTTGCAGGATTTTGTGGATGAGATTTCCCAGCTGAGTGTGAGGCTATCCATGTGACAAGGCAGCCACCAGGGCTGGGGTGAAGGCCTCACCACCCTCCCTGGCAGGCCCTGCCCTCTGCAGACAGCTGCCCAGCCCCTCCTCCCACAGCAGCTGATTCCCCCAGGTGCTGGCCCTGGTGGTGCCTTCAGCATGGCATAGGAGGCGCTGAGCAAGGGAGAGAGAAGGGCCTGTGCTGTGAGAACCATGGCTCCTTCCCTGCCACACGGCCTGGAGCTGGAGGCACCGTGACCCGGGGCTGAGGGTTCACATGCAGCCAGGTTTCCCACGCAAGTGAGAGCCTGTGGGAATCAGATCTTTGTGGGAGGGGAGACCGGTGATTATGTTGTGTTCCCTCCCAGGCTGGGAGGGTGGGCGGGAACTACCCCAAGCCCTGGGAGATGGTTCCAGCCAGCCGGAGCCAGGCCTGGAGCCCAGGCCCACCGGGCAGAGGTGTGTGAATGGCTCGGGGTGCTGCCACCTGCTCTGCTCTGTCCCCAGAACACAGCCCTCAGCCACCCCCGCTGCTCTCATCCCAGGAAGGCACCGAGAGCCTCCTGATGCCTCGTTAAACATGAAATTATGGGATTCAGGCCTTGCTTCTGGAGAGAGGACTGGGTGTGGGGAAACGGCTTGTGTTGTGAGGGGTTGGGGGAGGGGTACCATGCTGCGGGGATGGGGGGGCTCCAGTCAGGAGGGGGTTCCAGACTTGTACAGGCCACTTTCCTTTTCTCAGCTATCAACAGAGACCTGGCACCTCCAACCTCAGGGCCTGGCTGGTGATAATGGTGCTGTCAGATGCTGTCAGATGTCAGGTGCTGGCACGTGAGGCATTTACAGAAAGGACTGGAAAGTCTTCGTTCATTTGCAGAGTTTTCAGTACGTTCACCCTTCATGGGTGGCTAAGGTTCACATTGTCAGCAGGAAGGTATATGCTGAGTGCCACAGTGTACGGGGCCAGGTATCCAGGGCAGGTGAGTGGCCCCAGACCCCATTTCACCAAGGTCTTGCCAGCCCTCAGGCCAGAGGCCACCGTAAATGTCATGGAGCCTGAGTTTGAACTCCTCAGAGGGGCTCCCCTTGCACAACAGGGTCGCCTGGTGCCGGTTAGAACAGGGGCATGGTGTGGGTCCTGGACCCTGACATGGCGCCTGCAACACCTGGCTGGTGGCTCTCCTCCTTGCTTTGTCTTCTGGCCTGAAAGGCCCAGCCACAGTGAAAAGGTCCAGTGATTTGGTTTTGAGATGGGAGGAGCAAGATGGGGGTGTGAATGGGGCCCGCCCTGGATCTGAACCCCTGTTCCAGCACTGACTATCTACCTCACCTGGGCACCTGATTTCAGTTCTTTATCCCCCTGCTTCCTCACCTATGCACGAGGAAAGATGCTACCAGCACCCACCACCACCATGCAGTGCTGTTAGGAGGAGTCAATGTGTTGATCCTCGTGAAGCGCTTGGAGCAATGCTGTGCATTCGGCAGGGAGCAAGCATTAACTCTGATAAACGAGTCTTGAATCTGAGCCTTGAATCTGGGGGCTGACCTATGCCGTCAGTGTACCAAGGGGTCACAGTTATTCTCAAGCATCACTTGGCAAGACTCGGCCGTGGAGGCCCTGTCCGAGTGGGGTGGCCAGTGCTGGCTCAGGACAGGCTGCCCCTGGCGGCAGCGACCTGTCCTTGGTTTCCAGCATGTTGGACCTGACCTTCCCATGTCCCCGGAGGCTGCCCATGCCGCATGCGCACGTGCAGAAGCACCACCCTGCCAGCCCCTCAGTACATGTTACTAAGAAGATGACAGTGGATGCAGACGCGCCTGGAGGTGACGAGTACAGCGGCCACTTTCAGACCTGCCAGGCCTTCTGCATGCACTGGCCTAGAGGAGGTGCGGGGTGAGGGGTGGAGAGGGGCTGGTGGTGGGGGGGGTCCGGGCACTGGCTGAGCAGAGAGCAGGAGATGCGCTTTCCAGCAAGCCTGTCTGGGTCGCGGGAGCAGGCGCTTCTTAAGCGAGGCCCAGCAACTGTTCCAGGGCAGCTGCTGCCAGGAGCCCCAGTGGCCCTTGCTGGGCACGACTCTGGGCGCTGGGCACGACTTTGACGGCGGGAGGAGGCTTGGGGCTGCAGGTCCCTCCGCTGGGTCATTGCTGTGTTAGCCTAAATTCCGCAAGTGGGGCCGGTGAACAGTGGGGAGGATGACTGGCTGTTTGCATGAACCAGGTTCTCAAGCGTCCATCTCTGTGCCTTCCCTGCTGAGGGCTGGGCTCTACCGCTGGATAGGGCAGCACCGTGTATGCTCGTGCTGTGGCTAACGGGCAGCCTGGGGGCGCTGGTGTGGCTGGGCGGGGCACTGGAAGGGACCATTAGGAAGTGGAAATGAACATGTCTGCTGGGAGGAGCCATTAAGAAGTGTGTCTGCTGTGCCTTTCACCGTGGACTTGCGAGGCCACATTGAACTTCTCTGGGCCTTTTCCTATGGTGGAGGAGACTGCAGGAGAGCAGAGAAGCAGGGTGTGGGGGGGCTGTTGACCAGTGGCCATCGGGGCAGTGACTCTGTTCACAGCTGGGATTGCAGTTCAGGGTGTGGGCTGGGCGGCCAAACAGCCCGCAGCCTAATTCCAGCTCCTGCTTCCGCCCTAGGCAGCCTCTCTTGACCTCAGCTTCCTCAGTGTAAAGTGGAGTTCACAGCCCCCACACGGACTGTTGTGTGTGTCACAGACATACACGCATGACCCCCTGCAGCATCTCTCCTCCAGACATGAACTTTCTGAGGCCTGATATCTGGCTAGATTCTGTCTGACTTAGCTACCCAGCTGGGTCACCTCTGTGGTTTGCTCCTCTGTGATGCGAGGAGGCCACCATGTAGATGGCTTTAGGGACACAAGGGGGCCACCCTCCCAAGGTCCCCAGCAA
>PVHY01012426.1:0-44575 GCA_004024945.1 Uropsilus gracilis | reverse complement strand
AAAAAAAAAAAAAAAAAAAAAAAAAAAAAAAAAAAAAAAAAAAAAAAAAAAGAATAAAAATTAGTACAGACTCTGAGGCATGTGACATACCATCAAGCATACCAATGTACGAATATGATTGTCCCAGAAGAAGAGGAGAAAGAAAACGAATTTTTTGAATAAAATGACTGAAATCTTCCCAACTCCAATTTAAAAAAATTGTTCTACAGCCCAGAAGCTCCATGAAGTCCAGGAAGTATAAATTATAGAGTGCAACACCTAGACACACTATAATAAAGCTGTCTATAGACAAAAACAAAAAGTTCAAGTTTGAAAAGAACAAAAGAGAAGTGAATCATTGTCCATGACTGATTCGCTACAAAATTAATAGATGATTTCTCATCAGAAATCATAGATGGCAGAGGTAGTAAAACAAAAAATATTAGCCACTAGAATTCTACATTCAGCAAAACTACCTTTCAAAAATTAAGGAGAAGTTAAGCATTCTAAGATAAAAATTTAAATAATTTATAGCTAATAAACCATCATTCAAGAAAATGCTACATATATACAGAAACAGACAGAGTAATTTTCCATCCTATTTGATTTCAAAGACAATTATAAAATCAACATAAATCTGTGTGGATAGGCACATGATATACAAAGATGTTATTTGTATTGTATTAAAAGCACAAAGAGAGGGTGAATAAAATTAGCTATATAGGAGTTGCATTACATTGAAATTAAGCTGGGCACGGTGGCTCATGGCTGTAAGCTTCAGCCTATGAAGCGGCCGGGGCTAGGGATGGTGGTTTGAGTCCCTCCTGGGACCCGTAGCGAGACCTAGTTCCAAAAAAAATAGCTGGGCGTGGTGGCGCTCACCTGTGATCCCAGCTACCTGGGAAGCTGAGCCTGGGGGTTGCTTGAGTCTGTGGTACCCCAGGCAACGAGAGCCTGTGGTTCCACGGGCAAAAAAAAAAAAAAAAAAAAAACACATTGAAATTAAATTGGTATTAATCTTAATTACATTTTATAATCTAGAGGGAAACCACTAAATTTATTTTAAACAAAAAATTAAAAAAAGAATAAAATTAAAACAGTCCTCCAAAAATATCAAATCAAGATGCCAAATATTAATTACAAATTTTCTAATACTCGCGTATTTTTGGAATAAATGACACTTAGTCATATTGGATTCCTTCGCTATATTTTTACCTCAGGTTTCCACATGAATGTTATGAGACAGTAATATGAGCATAATTGCTAAATAATGTAAATATTGATTTTCATATTTTTAAAAATAGTTATTTTTAGGTATATTTACTCTTTGTTCATTTGACATTAGTTCTGCATCCATATTGTTTTCATGCATTTCATTTCGTAATCTCAAATTATTTCCTGTTTTCAATTTATAATATGGTCTACTTAAAATTAAAATTTCTGTCTTTACTAAGATAAATTTTTTGATTTTCTAGAAAAACATGTATTTTAAATAATGTTCAAATTAATTTACATGACTGCTGTTTTGAATATATTTTGAAAGTAGCACAGTTGCCTTGGGAAATGACTTGGCATTTAAAATTAAACATGTAAGTTTATTATGAACCAGCAGTTCCATGCTGGATTGCTGGATATATATGTAACAGATGCACACCAGATATTTTCATTAACTAGTTTAGCTTCTGTTCTACAGAAAGAAGAGATAATGTTTAAAGTGTAATATTTTGAGATGTACATGCCAAAATGTCAAGTATGATGGGAAGAAAAATAAAGAAAATATAAAGCATTGCAAGATGATGATTTATCATGCCAGTTGCTTCTTTATGGTAGTTTGTAAAAGACTTTCCTGGATATATGCTTTCACTTGGCAAGCAGAATGTGATGAATTTCAAGGAGACTCGTCCTACAGAAGTTTGTGAGACTGAGCAGCACGTTTACATGATCAGTTTCCTCCAAACTCCTGTTCTTCCAGTGGATGCCTGATTTTACTATTTTATCTTCTGATTTATCTGATGCCTGTTGAGATGCCTTTTGGTATGGTGATTAATTTAAGTACAGAGCAGTAAGCATGACCAAAGTTCCAGGAAACATATCTATTTGCCACATGACTGAGGATATCTGACTATTTGCTGAAGTTTTATGTCCAGGAAAATAATATTACAGTGCACTATACAATAACCTTGAAATAGAGACACTCCAAATGATCACTACCAAAGTAATAAATGGTGCTAACTACTGAACACATAATGAACTAAGACCACTGACATATATTATGTTGAACTATTGATATATAAATGACATATCATTTCTTAAGAAATATTGAATAAAAAGTCATGCATATAAAAATGTACAATTTCTTTAGTATGAAAATCAAAAGCAGGTAAATAGATCTATGAGTTTAGAGGTTAGGATAGTGCTTATTTTTTGGAAATGTGAGAGTGGGTGTTGAAAATGGGGCATGAAAATGGCTACCTGATTGATGTTTACAGACTATTTCTAACCTGGGTTATAGTTAAATGGTATATTCATTTCATCAGGTTACAGAGATGATTTGTGCTGTGGCTCTAGTTTTATAACTTTCGATTTTCCAAAGTTTTGATCTGTGTGCTTGTGATATCTTTATTCCTTGAGTAAATCTTGATTATATTATACAGTATTTTGTTTTTAGAAAGTTCCTGGTTTTAGAATTTTTATTTTGCATTTATAATTTTAATCTTTATAACCTCCTACCTATATTGTATCTGTATCTCTATATTGTTTTATAAGTCATTAATTTTGTTTTATTCTTTATTTCATTTCTCAGTTGTCCTTGACTTTTCTAGTGTTTTCAAATTTAAGTGTTTTTTTCAATTTTTAAAAATAATTTATTAGCAAACTTTAAAGGTAACCTATTCTGTTATAGTGTCATCAGCTGTATCCTGTTGAGTTGTAGACAATGATGTTATATTTTGGCATTAATATATCTAAAGAATTCTGAAATTTCAATAATTATTTCCTTTTGATTCTGAAGAGCTGAATGGTTGAAATTTTTTTTAAAGAATGTCCTTTTTAAATTACTCATTTTTAGGGAGTTGCATTATTTTCTTTTGGTGTGATCTTGTGATTTTTTTCCTTTTTTATGCTGTTGATGGTTACAACATCACAAAAAATCAATGAATTTTATTGATTGACTTTAGAATCATGAATTAAACTCAAATATCTGGAATAAACTCCACTCGATTGTGTGTGTATGTGTGTGTGGTGTGGTAATTCATATGTGTGATCTTATACCCCCTTTTGTATATGATTGTACATATTACATACAATGATGTATATGATAGACAGTATTTGGTATATTCAGATAATATAATTTCTTTTACTCATATGATGGAAAGAAATATTAATACATGTGCCAAGTGAATAAAACTCAAATATATGAAAAACACATACCAAAAGCAATATAGTATATGATTCTATAAGAAATGCTCAAATTAAACTCATAAAGAAAAAATAGATTAGTGAGGAAAGACTTTTAATTACTAGCAGATACAGCCTTTATCAATTGTATTTCTACATAAAATCAAGAATAAAATCAAGAATAATTGAACTGGCTGTTTTTAATGCCATTTATAGTAATATCAAAAATTAAATAATGAGGATGAATATCACAAAACAAACAAGACTTATGCAATGAAACTTTTAAATCAAATTAGAGTAGATTTAAAGAAAACAGATATAGCTAATTGATGAATCATGAAACCCAGGAGGGTTAGGATGCTAATTCTCTACAAATTCTATAGTTTTAATGCAATTATTAAAAAGCACTTAAATTAAAAATAAAAACTATGACAGCTATTTTAGTGTTGAAATTGTAAAAATAATTTTAGAATTTATATTGAAATGCATAAGACTTATAATAGTTTTCAACAGAAAAATAAGAATAATATGGCAAGGATATTAAATTATTTCAAAATTTATTATAATGCTTCACTAATCAAGATTGTCTGTTAATGCTATAAATAGTTGTTAAAACATTAATAAATAACTGCTGAAATCTTTTCAGGAGGTACCACGAATATAATCACTAAAAAATATTTTTTAAAGTATAGTGTTTTAAAATAAGGATGAGATATTTATAAACAGAAGTAGAGATTTATCTTTTCCCTAAATGTTTAATATAGAAATAGCTGAATAAACAAGTAATATAAATCCATATCAGCTTAATTTATAATGAAAATATTTTTTCAAATTTATTCCCCAAATTTCTTTGTGATTAAATTTTATGAATACTTATCAGACTAACTAGTGACCACGTTGCCTCCTGGTAAGTCAATCTACAAACTGTATCCTTCTCTTCTTCCTCCTTCCACAATCCCCACAGTGACCTCCCACTCTGCCTCTTTTTTGTTCCCCATTAACTTCTTTAATTTAAATTAATTGATTGTGTTTCCTTTTTAATTTTTTTCTTGCTTTATGACTACCTAATGTCAAATAGCTAAATAGCTTAAACATGAGAGAGCAAAAGAGTTAAAACTGTGAGTTGTCAAGTTTTATAGATTGTTGCAAGGTCAGTGTCTTCTGGGCAAATTAAACCTCATTCCCAAAATGTAGATGAATCACTATCTAATAAATTCTTCAGTGATCACAACAGCACATACAGGGTCTTCATTAACTTGTTATTTGTGATAGACATGAGACCTGTGATTATAACAATGTCTGTTAATTTAGAAACATTAAAAGCTCTAATGTCAGCAAAAATAAATACGGAAATTTTGCTGAGCAGCATTATATGCTGCAGAAAGTATTTATATTATATTACTTTTTAAATACTTACCATAAATGTAATTACAAATATTCTTTTTAATAAGTAAGGCATTTTCCCAGAAATTGCTAATTGCAAAAAAAAAAAACTTCTAAAAAAATATGATCCAAATGTTTTCATTTGCTATTTCTTTCATTTTTATAACCTTTAACAACCATTATCTTCATTACATGTGAGGACCCTGAACAATAGAACATTAACTTCCTCAGTATATAAAACAAATATACTAAAATTATATAATGATAAAAATATAAGTAGCCTTATTCTCAGGCAAATTACTTCCCTAATAACTTTCTCCCCCAAAGGACACAGGAAGTGACATAATGATCAACTGCAAAATATCAAGGGAATTTGTACTAATTCCACATGAAAATTAGCACAGTCAGAATGCCCTACATATCCTGAGAGATAGATAGATAGATAGATAGATAGATAATAGATAGATAGATAATAGATAGATAGATAGATAGATAGATAGATAGATAGATAGATAGATAGATAGATAGATAGATAGATAGATAGATAGATAGATAGATAGATAGATAGATAGATAGGCAGATGGATAGATAGATGATAGACAGATAGATAGATAGATAGATAGATAGATAGATAGATAGATAGATAGATAGATAGATAGATAGATAGACATGATAGATAAATCAGTCAATTGATAGGTATACACACATATGCACACACATACAATATATATACATGGAGATATAAGGTCTAAACACAGTTTGTAAATATAACATAGTATCCTATTGTATCCAAGTAATTGTTAACATAAATCTATATATCTGTGTACATTTAAGAGAATCCTTGGTCATGAGGGTCCACATACATTGATTTTGTGGTTTTCTCTTCTCCATTGTCATGATATGAGTGATTTGGTTTAAAGTAGGTTGGGAAGAAAAAGGATCAAGAAGTAGTTACTATAAACAAATAGAAACATACTGCATGTGATATAATTGTCTACCATTTTGTCACCAGTCTATATCTTTCTGTATTCTATATCTTAAATTGAGCATTAAACATTATTCCATATACACAGATACACACACAACAAACACATGCATACCCACACAATTTTATGTACCAATAAGTTACAAAATGATAGATCTCAATACTGAAGAAATATGGAATATACCAGAAAAATAAGAGTCTTAGAAATGTCTAATGGATTTTTTATATGCTCCTTAACCAAGAATTTACACCACTTCCCTCAATTACTACTCTTTGTGCTTTAATAGGCCTCAATCCATGACTTTCCAGAGTTTTTGTTTTCAGGACAGTTTTTGTTTAAATATATTGTTTCTTAGTCTGTTCATCTTAGCCTAACCAGGTGCCTATGAACTCTTCTACATAGTTCTTATTCACCTTTGTTGTCTCCCTTCCTAGCTCACAAGAGACTATCTTGCTCATTATTAGTGATTAAAATGCTGGTGAACATAAATTTGGAACAAAATGCTAATAAATTCTAGAGAAAAAGACACAAATAACAGTCACAAGGAAAGATAAACAACTTACAGCTAAAAGAGCTTTGCTCAGTTTAGAGATGATGATAAGGTATAAAGGCTGGTCATGTAGCAACTCACCAAAATGAGGTCATGCAATAGAATCACTTAGAACTATCACTTTTGATTCTTTGCAATGACCAAGTGAGTAATTTGCATTTACCACTTATGCCAAGACGATCTGACATTTCCCATCTCTCTGAGCATGAATTCTTTGAAATCTAAAAAAAGGAGATATATCTAAGGTCATGAAATTTATTTAAGTGCCCCATCCTCTTCCGTATTGTCAATGACTAGTGAAAAGACAGATATGTCTAATTTCTAAATTTCTCATTGTAGTTTGTATTTATCATTAATAAATAATGCACTAAGTTGTACTTGTACCTATTAGTACTCACACCAAGTTTAGCTTAGCACTTGTACTAAGTACCATAACTATACTTGTTTAGATGTATACTTGGTTTTGTTTCCTTTAGCTTATTTACAAGTAAAAGAAAGTGAAGATTGTTATATTAGAGAATTTTGAACCAATATTTCATATTATTCTAAATGAAATAGAACTTAAATTCATATCTAACTGTGATAACTTGAATAATTAGAATACAATAAATAATGACAAAAGCCTATAATATATTTAAAGTTACAACATGCAGAGTCCTTACCAAAAAATATAGAAGTAGAATAACTAATAGTAACATTTACCTCTAACATTCTGTTCAATATTATAAGGCATCCATGGGGAAGCTGGGGCTACTTGTCCTCATGGTACACCAGGGGAAATAAAAATAGAGGTTTATTTATGAGGGAAGTTAGATAAGGAGAGGTAGAGAGAAAGTTAGTTGGATAGCATAAGGCAAGTAGAAAAGCTAGTCATCAGGGATGACCCATCTTCCATGTTTTTAAGGTCCACCTGGCCACTCAACTCCACCCTTACTTACCAGCAGCAACCCTGCTCAGGAAGTCCAGTCCATGTCATACTGTGATTTGTATTCTAAGTAATGCATCTTTTCCACAAGGAGACAGAGGCAGAGTAGGTGGAATTAATTTGGGACATCATTTACTGACTTAGATCTTGCCCATCCTTCTTCCTCTAACAATTCCCCCTTTCAATTTTGTTAATATTTCTATGATGTAAAAGTTAAGTATGTAGGTGCTTGGGGTACAACCTTGGAAGACAGTCTTCTCCAGGATTACAGGGCAATAAAACAAAAATAACAATCAGTCAAGAGGCATTGTTCATGGATAGTAAATGTATTCTAATCCTCCATTTCCAGAAAGCAGATGATCAATCAAAATCAAAAGAGAAAATAAAACCAGAGACATCAGTCAAATTATAAGCTCTCACGCTGGGCATGTAAGCCTATGAAGTGGCTGGGGCTAGGGATCACAGTTCGAGTTCCTCTTGGGGCAACATAACGAGGCCTAGTCCCAAAAAATTAGCTGGGTATGGTGGTGGCGTGTGCCTGTAATCCCAGTTACCTGGGAAGCTGGGGCTGGGGATTGCTTGAGTCTATGGTACCCTGGACAGTGTGAGCCTGCAGTTTCCACAGGCAAAAATCGCAGAAACCTAGTCTCAAAAAAAAAAAAAAAATTACAAACTCTCAGGGACTTTCAGAGAGAGGAAAAACAGTTCTTCAAAAATATTGTTCCATTAAAATAATTTTCTCTCCATTTTCACCCTAATTCTGTCAAATAGTATAGAAAAATGCATTTGTAAACAAATTTAATTGCAAAGCATTTGACCTACTTTTGCATATACCCACAGGGCAGCATAACCAAGCACTATTTCTGTTAACCTTTATTGGAACTCTGCATAAAAAAATGGATATTATATTGAGCTCTTAACACTCAGTCTGTATGAACATCAAGGAGCAAAACCATGATCTCTCCAGATTCCACCTGAAATGTCCTCTTCCTAAGGCTCCAAAGGCTTCCCTCTGGTTTTCATATCTGCCAATGGGCCTTCTTTGGAGAGCTCTGGAAACCTACAGGCAAAGTGGCAGACTCTTTTCTTGGTTCAGTTCAATTCCACTTCCCAGAAGAATTTCACAGAAAACCTCATAATGAAATATATTACCAATTCCCTAGCTTAAGAAGAGAGAAAATCCCCTGCCTTTGAAATTATGCTAAGATAAACACATTGCCTTGAGTAATAAGAAGAATAACCTTTTGTTTTCGTATTTTGATGGCATTAAGGAGACTGAAAATGCAAACACTAGTTCTGCTCACAGAATTACAACTGAATATTGCTAGAGGTCCTGGTCAGTAAGAAAATAATTGCACTTTAGAAATAATTAATTTAACATTAGATAACAATCCTGTAAAGGAATCAGCCCTCTCAATAAGAAGAGTACTGTATTAGTAGAATTTCTGCATTGACAAGATACAGGTATTATCACTGGACAGCCCACTTGTATATTTGCAGGTGTCTCTTTTAACAAACCTGTCTCTTTCAGAGGCAGCTCTCCTGCCCACCTGTCTTTGCAAAAATGGTAGTTACCAGAAGACAAGATGGATAAGCTAGTATGTAAAGCAAGTAAGGAGGATCAACTGTTTGATTGTGGGTTGAAATGAAACTTTCAGTGGTAGTCATAGGGAAAAGAGGATGAGGATGGGCAAACTGGGTAAAAGAGATCAATGGTATGGTAATAGATGCAAACTAGACTTTAGATGATGATCAAACTGTAACATATAAAAATGTTAAACTAAACTTTTGTACACCTGAAGTCTATATATATATATTTGTAAACCAATGTTTCTGCAGTAAAAATCAAAAGAGAGAGGGAAGCAAGGAAGTTAAACATATGGAGATGAATAAAGAAGTAAATGAAAAACTAACTAACTAAATCCATACTTGACACCATTGGATTAAGTATATTTGACTATGTCTACTAAAATCATATCTACAAAAGAATGTTTACTGAAAAATACTTCTGAACATGAGTTCTTAATCCACTTTACTGAATGCAGTAATCTATAAACCTCCTAACCTCCCACAACCTTAAATGGTACTGGGGCTCCAATTACTGTCATACCTGGAATTCCCACTAAATATAAATAAGTTACCCTCTATAGGATGAAATAAATTACTAAATATAAAATAGGGAATAGTCATATTTTACTTCCAGGTTAAAACTATTATTTTGTTCCCCATGGACATGTTCTAAAATATCCATAACAGGCACAGATATCCTGACTCTGCATGTAGTTAAATCATTGGCATTTGCAACTGTGTTGACAAGCTAGACCCAATGCCCCAGTTCCTCCTCACCAGTAAAAAAAATTAACCTACTGAGCATTAACCTCAATGCTCCATTTAACAGTCCAATTTCTTCTGCTCTTATATTTGGAAAGAATGTATGGTACTTCACAGGGGATTACTACAGCCACCTCATCATGATCTCACATATTAAAGTCTCCATATCTACTATTATTAAAATTACTGATTCCATAAAATCAGTAATTGATAAATATTTTGCTATTAGGTTGAATAATAACTTTTGTTAAATATTCCATTTTAACAGCTACTGAGTGACAAGTTGCTTTCATCTTCAAAGGGACAAAATGTACCTTTGCTTGACTTCCAGTTGGGTAGCTCAATAGAGCTGTTATCACACACAGTGTTGTAGGTAGAATTTAGCCTCATCTTACTGTCTCCATGCATATGATTTACAGTGTCATACTGAGAAAATTTTCCTGTGAAGAAATTCAATTGACAAATTTATTCAAGACCCACAAATACAAAGGGGTACAAAAAAAGGGAATGGTCTATTTCTTCACTGAGAGCACAGTTCCAACATTTTAGCTGAAGTCCAGAAAAGTCTTTGGAAAACTAATGATAGTTATTTATGTTATCAGCATTCACAATGTCAAAACAAACTCATTTTTTTAGATATTATTAAAATAGTTGGGAGGAAGATGCTTTTCCTCTACCTAGCTTCTTGATCCAAAAATGGGGAAATAATGGACAATGTAGAAGTTAGCAAGGTAAAAAAAAATTTTTTTTAATCATGTAAGTGTAAGAACTCAGAATACAAATGTACCTTATGATAATTCCAGTGAAATTAAATAGTCTATTGAAATGGGGTAATTAATTTAGGAAGGAAAAATAGAACAAAGAACTTTCTACACTTTTTTTTTTTTAAAAAAAAGAATCTTGCAAAGTTAATCTATATATTCATCAAAAACAGATCAAGGAGGAAGCCCTTAAGGGTAATAAAGCTGTAAGACTGTTTCCCACCTCTCCAAACCAGCTGAGATACAGAATTTTAAAGGTGATAGATAATTAGCAATATATCATTTTTTTTTTTAATTTTCAGTCTCTCAACTTCTCTTAAAACAATCTGCAGACGATTTAAAACATCCTGGGTCAACCAATCTTTTTTCACAACACAATCTACTACTCATTTACAAGTATCACTTATTTATTTATACTGTTATTTACAAATTGGCTGAAGGTGAACACCTTTATTAAATAATTACAATCTATCTAAATTTCTACATAAGGGTGTCAATAGCTCCATTGCCCTACTACTAACCCACCTCTTTCCTTCCTTGTAAAGGTTTTAGCTACTTCTTATGCCTCCAGGAATCACTGTAGCAATGATGGTACATATATTCATAGTCTTCTGCAATCACTGTTCACATACTGGATTTCTTAAATACAGAGACTCAAGGTCCTGAGTCTGTGACTGTCCCACTATTCATTGGGTCTTGGTAATGGAAGCAGCATTCCATAAATACAGTATGGCCACTAGTACTTCCTTGGTATAACAGAAATTGTATCCACAGGACATTTGTATGCACTTGGGCAAACCCCACCTACAGGACAGGGTGGTCTCAGTCCTACGCCAAATGCTAACATGCCAGAGGTGAGTGACCTCCTCCCAAAACCTAGGCTCCTTGAAAAGTTCTTTTGATCAACTGAGTGAGCAAGTATGGGAATTTATGTACATCACAGATGGCAGGATCTTACCTGACATGAGAAAGATATCTTAAAGCTTAAGCTCTGTTATCATTTAACTAGAAAATCACCAACGATATTTCCCAAGAGTCAGAAACTTTGGCCAAATTCAGGCTGTCATAGCAGTAGATGACCTGGTCAACAATCAGTTCCATCTACATGTTTTATATACATATCATAAAACATGAGTCTGCACATCTGTGCATTTTTATCATAGTCAATTCCCTCAAATTCAAGCAAGTTTCCCTTCTTTGATCTTTTCTTCAACCATTTTGGGAACCAGGTCTTTGGGAATTTCAGCTTGGAAACCAGGCCTGCTCTTGCCAGAAAGCTTCATTGTATGAATAATAAATAATTTCTATCCTCTAAGGATGTGTGGGGAGGTGTCATCAGTTTTAAAGTGCAAATGATATTTTGTACAGAGAATGAAGATGCCTAAATCAGACTATTCCAAGATGCTCAGAACTGGTCTCCTTGTGATGCTGTTCTCTACTGTACAGAATCCTGTTTCCCTAATCAGAGAAATAATTATCATGACCTAACTGCTGTTCTTTTCCTGACAAGAGAAGCAATCATAGCCTTCCTCCCCACTTTGTAATCTAGAAGAATATACCGTGGTCAGGAATGTTCTCATCTAGCTGTAAGCACCTTTCTAGTTAAGAATCTTATTTTTACTATTGATAGAGAGAAGTCTACATGAAAACAGAAAATTCCATCTTCCCTGTTCCACTGAAGAAAGGCAGAGCTGAAAAGTATGGAGATTTGCAGAAAAGTTTTGGAAGAAAACTTGGAAGAGGCACTTGGAGCAGAGAGACATGATAAAGAAGTCCCACTTGCTTCTCTTCTTTGTACTTACACCAGGGACTTGGGGGACCTGGAAGGAGACACATGAACTTGCGACGTGTAAAGATACTTGGAAGGACATGAGTGAGAGACTCGTGGGGATGCCGACAATGGTAGCTGCTTTGATTTTGTTCCTTTTATCCCAGATGTGCTTGCCCCCTTCTGTCCCTTTCATATAGTTCCCTGCCAGAAGGCACCTTAGGCTTGTGACATTTCAAGCCACAGTGACCCCACATTACATCAACCCTTTGTTGGTACAGAAATTTCATATTGTTTTAATAGATTTTGAAACTTCAGTGAGAATAATATCTGGGTGCATATCCTCAGCGTATCTCTTGTGTCTGTTTTTCTATTTTGAAAACATACAATGTACATTCTGAGAAATCAAATTGCAGGAGGAAGTAGCTGGTTAATTTGTTGTCCTGCCAACTCACTTTCAATCAGATACACAATTAATAAGCAACATAGAATAAATGTTTCCAGATTAAACATTAGAGTGCCTGTTAGTAGTAATGAAGTCTTTTGTGATCAAAAAGAAGAGTTGTCCATTTTGCTTTTCCACTTTTCTGGGGAATAAATTTTCTGCTTCAGAAAATATTTATATATATGTATAATATATATATATATGTGGAAATATGTATGTAGATATATATATATCCATTTGGAAAATTCCATATAGATATACAATTCCATATATATCTCCATATATAATTCCATATATATATCTATATATATATCTCCATTTGTAAAATTCAATTATATTTCTATCTGTGAAGTGCTACTCATGGACTTTTTTCCCCTAAACTGTTTCTTTAATCAAATTCTTCTTATGAAAAGATATATTATAATGGATAAATTAATCCAGTGTTTATCAGAAGAAATTCTCTAATGTAAACAAAGAATAATGACATTTCCTTTATTTGTAACTTACGTTTCCATTGTTGTTATATTTCCTCCCTATCATCATTTTATGGCAATCAGAATTTTGTCAGTATGTACTTGCTTTCTTTTAAGTTTTTTTTTAACAGGTTTTCAGCAAAACAACAGCTTTAATAAGTAAGAAATAAACTTCTCAGAAATAAAATATGTAAGGCTTTGATGGATTTTGTACTTGAAGATACTTTCAGCAAAAAAAAAAAAAAAATATCATGTCTCAAAGGAAATCAAAGGAGGAGCTTAGTTTCCTGAGAAGTGGCATATCTAAAGGTCTATTTTTAGTGAAATTTTTTTAATGATTAAATGACTTGATTATCTTTCTAGTTATTTTTCTTTCAGTTTTTGACCAGTGCATATTTTCTTCTCTTTCATTGATTTCCTAAAGAAAACTAGATGAATTTAAGGAAATATTTATTGTTTTTATAGTATGTCATTTGTCTTTCTATTTCCAGAGACTCAATCACTTCAGACGTTGTATAGAAGTGACCACTGGTTTATGGATGTATTCATTTACACTATCATGTCAGTATGATGGAATAGGAGACTATTTCCTTAGGCTTTGGAATAATTTCTCTACTCATTCTGAAAGTCATTTCCTCCTACTACATTCTTTAATTTTTCAAACCTTCCTTTAAATCTCTGGATTGGGAGTCGACACTTTTTATATTAATTTTGTCTAAAAATGAAGTTGACAGCACAGATTCTCATTAAGTAGAACTCACATTTACATGTTCTTAAAGTAGTAAAGAATTTGCACTAAATTCTTGACTCTCAATAGAAGTCCTAAAGTCATGGGAAAAGAGCCAGGTTTGCTACTCATCAAGGGAATTGAATTGGATCAAAGCAAGTCCTATCCTCCAGGCTAATGTGCTGTTGGCCTAAAGGCCAACTCATATTGAACCAACCTAGCATTAATTAAATTTGAGTTTTTTTTTTTTTGAACGAGATAGTCTCTAAAGTCACATTCTATTCTAAGATCCTTGTGGAACTAGCGATCTTTTACTTGGCACTGATAATCTTTAAAAGTATAAGTATCCTATACCATTCAAAATAATTTTATAAATAGCTACTTATCTCAGGTTATATCTGAAAATGGCTAATCACTTTAAATTTTGTTCTGATGCTTGGCTTCGTGTGCAGTTAATCACATGAAAGGAGAATGCATTGAGCCACTAAACTTCAATGATAGGAGTAGAATTAATTATAGTTAATGCAAGATTTAAATTTAAATTCCTACTCTTGAGTATAGTTCCTGTTGACAATTCTACTTGTGATAAAGAGCTAGATTTGGGACCATTTAAAAGTTAAAAATTATTTTTCTACTTATTTCATCTTTAACTCACTAACCTGTTGCCACATACCTTCAAATGAAGGGTATGAGATTTTTCTCATTTTGTCCTTTAATATTATCTGACAGGATATAAAGGTATAAATTTTAGCACTGCTTCTATTTTCCTACATGTATAGCATGATTTCAGACTTTACATTGTATTTGTGTATAGTGTATGTGTATTTGTAATATCTAAGCTACAACTCTCACAAACTAATTTTAAATATGAGGAAAATTTTAATTATGATAAGGTTCGGTTCTCCTGTTGGAATGGTCACACACCCCTAGTGTGGCTGCCCAGCTATATATACATTTCTCACCTTTCCCCCAGGACATGGATAGGAACAATTCAGCTCCACAACAAGCCTTTCTTACTGACATCCTCTGGGCATAGTGGTTTAGTCTGACCTGACCTCTGGCCTGGATTTCCAGAGAAAGGGTCAGGCAACTGCCATTTGGGAGACTGCTGAATCGAGAATGATAGACTTGCACTTGCTCTGTTTTGTTTTTGCTTTTTCCATTTGTTTGGTTTTTTTTTTTTGTGAAAGGCAGTTGCCTGACTGAGAGCAGCAGGCCTTTGTACCCACCTGTATCCCTCCCAGTGGGGGAGCCCTTGACCTCAGCAGTGGCTGTTGTGGCCCCAAGCTCCAATAGTGCAATTCTATCTCCCACCATCAATTAGTAACTGGACATTCTAACCCTTTCTCTCTACCCTATTAATTATCCCTCTTCCTCTACTTTGTTGGTTAGAATATACACATTTTTTCATTTGTTTTTGCTGTATCAAAGGTCCTTTGTATTTATGATTGCAGGTGGCCTGACCCAGAATTGGTGAAGTTCTGCTCCAGTGAGTTTTTAGAACTGTGTTCAGCAATAATTGCCATAGTTTGTCTCAGCTTTCACCTGCCCTTAAAAACCATCTTCATAAAGGAAGTAAACTTCCTTGCAATTTTTCAGTTATAAGAGTTTCAGCATGCATTGTAAATGAGAATACATTCCCCCGTTAGAAAAACTTTAGGATGGAAAAATCATCCCTTCATAATTATACCTCAAACATATTGGGTAGCGTAATCTGCATAGCAGGAATTCAATAATTACCTACAGGGATGTTTGTTTATTTCTCATTTTCTCTATAATTCAGTGAAGTCTATTTTTCTTTACATACATCTTTAGAATTACACTTGTTTTGGAAATTTTTCTAACTACAATGGAAATTTTTTAATGTTCTAGCTCACCTGACATTGTTATAATATTTTGAGAATGATTATGTTGAAATTTTCAATTCTCTGATTTACATAATTATATTTTGATTTTCCACCTGCCATTTTCACCCATTCTCTTCCCCCATCTTACTTTTTTTTGAACAACTAAATTGTGTTGATGTTCTACAGTATTCAACTTTCAATCATCTTCATTTAACCCCCCAAAGCTATACCAAAGCTGCAACATGAGTCTTCATAGTTATGTAGCTGAGTGAATTTCAAAACCATATATGCAACTACCCACACAAATTATTTAACTGGGATAAAAAAATATCTTAAAGTCAACAAATATAAAACCAAAGTCTTACTATTCATCTCCTTCTCTACTTTAAATCCATTTAATTCTGTATCCTTTATATCACTGAAAGACCCAATCTTCCTTTCAACACATGAAATCAGAAACCATCATTCAATTCCCTTTTCACTTCTGTAGTGAATTAGCAAATCTATTGATTCAATTTACTCATACCTCCTTAATTTTCCCAATTATTTTCATGCACTTTAGAATTTTAGGCAATGTCATAGTCAAATTCACAGAGATTATAAAAATAGCCACTTAACTAGTCCTATACTGCCAGTCTTTGTTTCTTGCAAAAGAAATATGTCTGCAAATATGATGGAATACTTCTTATTTAAAATTCTGGTGACAAAATCAACACACAGAATTCAGTAGCCTTCCTATATGCAAAAAACCAAGCAGAAGAAGAAATTAAAAAAGTCATCCTATTCACCATTGCACCAAAGCCAATTAAATGCCTTGGAATAAACCTAACAAAACATGTAAAAGAACTATACAAAGAAAACTTTAAAACGCTACTAAAAGAGATAGAAGAAGACACAAGGAAATGGAAAGACATCCCTTGCTCGTGGATAGGAAGAATTAACATCATCAAAATGGTCATCCTACCAAAAGCAATCTACAGATTCAATGCAATCCCCTTAAAAATACCAATGACATTCTTTAAAGAGATAGAACAAAAATTACAAATATTCATATGGAACAAAAAAAGATCTCGAATATCAAAAAACCTCCTCTCCAAAAAAAAGAGAAAATGGAGGCCTAACTATTCCAGACTTCAAGCTATACTACAAAGCCATAATACTTAAAACAGCATGGTACTGGTACAACAACCGACAATCAGATCAATGGAACAGAATTGAGAGTTCAGAAATAAAGCCACACACATATAGCCAGCTAACCTTCGACAAAGGAAGGAAAAACTTACATTGGAACAAAGATAGCCTCTTCAACAAATGGTGCTGGGAAAACTGGACTAAGACATGCAAAAAAAATGGACAAAGACATCTCTCTCACACCATGTACAAAAATTAATTCAAAATGGATAGAAGACTTAGATATCAGATCTGAAACCATAACATACATAGAGGAAAACTTGGGCAAAACCCTCCATGAAATACAATTCAGAAACCCCTTTCTGAAATCATCTGCAGAAGGCAAAAAATTGAAGGAAAACATAAACAGATGGGACTTCAAACTGAAAAGCTTCTGTACTGCAAAAGAGACAACAGAAAAAAAACCAAAAAAAGCCCAATTAAATGGGAAAAAATGTTCGCCCTTCACAAGAGTGATAAGGGATTAATAACACAGATCTACAAGGAACTCACACAACTAAACAAAAACAAAACAAGATGCCCAATCAAAAAATGGGGAGAAGAACTAAAAAGTCACTTCTCCAAAGAGGAAATACAAATGGCCAGCAGGCACATGAAAAATTGCTCAATATCACTAGCAATCAGAGAAATGCAAATCAAAACCACAATGAGATACCACTTTACACCAGTAAGAATGGCCCACATCAAAAAAACCAGGCAACAACAAGTGCTGGCATGGTTGTGGAGAGAAAGGAACACTCCTACACTTCTGGTGGGAATGTAAACTCATCCAGCCACTATGGAAAGCAGTATGGAGGACCCTCAAACCCATGAAAATGGAATTACCATTTGACCCAGCAGTCACACTTCTGGGAATCTACCCAAAGGAGACCTCAATGTGGGTACAAAAGGACACCTGTGCTCGGATGTTTATTGCAGCACTATTTATAATTGCAAGAACATGGAAACAACCCAAATGCCCCAGAACAGATGAGTGGATGAAAAAGACGTGGTACATATACACAATGGAGTATTACCCATCAATTAAAAATGACAAATTTGATGAATTTATAGATACCTGGATATAGAAGAAATCATTCTAGCAAAAACGAGCCAGATAGAAAGGGACAGAAACCAAATGGTTTCACTAATATATGGTTAACCAAATGAAACCACACAAGGGGAGAGGGGGGACCAGCTGGAGCGGGCGGGGAGGGGAGGTGATGGTGTTGGGTGACCCCCAGGGACTGAAATGATATAAAAAAAATAATAAAGGAGATATTGGTAAAAAAAATAATAAAAAAATTAAAAAAAATAAAATTCTCTAGATTTTATTGATTATGTATAGTAAAAGTAACACATCTAACACATTTCTCAGACTCTATCTTAACCAGTTACCATTACCTCACCAACCTTAACTCACCACTAATTTCTTCTTTGCAGTGGTGCCAGGCATTAAATGGTTTCAAGTCCACAACACACCAGGCTAGTCTTTCCAATGATTTCATTTGTTTCTCCCTTCCACTTTGATGACTTTCACTTAACTCTCAAATCTCAACCATTACCACCTCCAAGAAATTTTGTCTAGATTGCTCCATCTCCAAAGCTTTGGTGAAAACTTTAAAAATCTTATCTGTCATATTTCTACCCTAGAAGTTATTACACTGCTGTGTAATTTTCTCTTTCCTTTTTCCCCTCCAATACTCAATTATTGAAATTATGAAAAGATAAGGATGATTTATTATTTGGGTAGCACAATTCTTGTCACTATTTAATTACTTCATTTTAATTTTGCATGAAGGAATGAGTTGAAATTTGAGTTCCACCAATATTTCTCAGGAGGCAAAATCTTGTTTCTTAATATTCATCTGGAATAGTAATGTCTATGGTTCTCATAGTTTAATATAAATATTTTTTATTCTATATGAGAGTTTACTTTTAAAAATTAGCTTTCTTTGGATGTAAGGTATAATGCAGAGCAGTTTTTAAATGTTTCCAGTCTATTTTTCTGCCTTTATATGTGATGTTATTCGCAAAATGACCTATTTTCTCTAAAAGTGTTTGTGCTCCTGTATTTATATCTCTTATTCTTTCCCTGAAATTTATGTGTAAACCAATAAATTCTGTTTTTAAAATTCACTTAATTGACTTGAAAAGTCTGAAAGATGTTATATTTTAATTCAGGTTTTTGGGGTATTTTGGATTCTAATGAAAAAGACAATGAACACAAACTCAGTATTTTGCCACCAAGTGATAGGAATATTTTTAAAAGTTAATAAAAAGTTATGCTACAGATGCACCTCTGTGAAAGAGAGGAGCATAGAATGGGTGACATTTTCTCTGCCTCTACTTTTAATTCTATTAAAAATCTTTCAAAATAAGGATTTATTTCCCTTGCCTTTGTGTGCCAGATGGTTCTACCTCTTTCAAATAATGTACTCTTAACAGTTTAGAGTTCTAGGTACTCCCTTGGTTGTGTACTACAAGTTAGGAATAATATGAAGAGATTTATAAGTTAAGCCTGGATTTAGAAAAAAATTCAGGACTTTATGAAATCAGTTTCAGGATGCGATCATCTCCCACTTATTTGGGTAAAACAAAACTACTCTGGGTACACACCACAACATTATAAATCACCTGATGTCTAATGTATATATAAACTGTAATAGTATTTCTGTGCAGTATAGATGATAGAAAGGTACTGAAGAATTTTTCTAGCTATTTTGAATTTTTATGTCATTACTATTATCTTTTTAATTTGTATTTTAATTTAAATTTCAAAATTTTAACTAAATTTAAATTTAAGATTTTTTTTGATTGATTATGCTGAAAAGGACTTTGTGCAGTAGATTTACAGTTACATTTATTTCCTTTTAGACAATCAAATTATAAAGGAGCAGTAATTTTGTCATAGAATCTATTGAGCCAAAAATAATTATGACTGATATTTTGAAATAGAACTAATTATATGTTAAGTTTACTGCATCTTGGAACAATTGGGAAGTTAGTTATAATGAAAAGATTCACTGAGTGCTGTTTTTTAAAACAGATTTAAATGCTCCTCTTGGTTGTTGTTATAAAGTTCTGGTATATGGGACACTTTTAATATGTAGAGTTAATATGGAATCTTTAATTTGTAGAGGTAATATGTTTCTCATTAGATCTGTTAATTCCATGCAAGACGCAGACCTGTTATCATCACATTGTCTTTATAAAGAACATCACTCTTTATTTTACTTAAATGTTTGCTCTTTTCAGAGAATATTGAAGTATAAGGTGATCGTGTTTCTATGGTGAATGTGGCCATTATGATGATGTTGATGGACAGCAATGAAGACAGTTTAAGACAGTAGCTTTCTTTCAGATGATAATTATAAAATATAAACAAAAACAAAATAAGATGTTTATCTCGGTTTACTGAAAGGTTTAATTGTAGTTACTGCATTAACTTATATTAGACATTTCCCTGCACATTTGTCAGAATCCAGGAGGCATTATTTTATCTTTTAACATAGTCCTTATATATTGAATTTTGTCTTGAATATTATTGCTTCTATTATTTTTAATGTTTTACTTCAATATCTCCCACCTTCCACTTAAAATCCTATATGCATTTTTCACTTTGAATTAAATTATTAGTTTCTAAACTATATGCTGTGAATAATTTATTTTAATGGTTGCTAAAAATTGTCAATGCTAACCACAATAGAAAAAGAAATTTTAACATGTGTTAGCAAATGTCCTCAAACATCAGCAGTATAAAGAATCCCAACTAAAATTTTCTACCAAAGATGATTCGATCGTAAACCTCTCAAGCAGAAAATTAGCAATCACTGTAGAAACAATTTCTCAGGAAGGTATTCAACTTTCAAATAACCCTGAAACAAAGCCACTCAATGACATTTAATTTCCAAAGAGGAAACCTTTACTGGTTCCTCCATTTTAAGAATCTTCAGGAAAGCAAGCCTTGAGGGAAAGATGAAGAAAGAAATTACTGGGAAGTCTGAGCCTTCTGTGGTGCAAAGGAGGTGGAAAATATGTGTTCCTTCTTTCCTGAACACTAAGTAGGAGCCACTTAGTTCCAAAGTGGGAAGTAATATGAATGTCTTAGATTACATGAAGACCATAAAATTGAACATCAGAGATCACTAACCGTTTGGTAAGCTAAATGTGTTCTCAGCCTCAATAGTCAGTCTTACTCTGGAATCATCCAGATCATGAAGAAATAGTGATGAACATCTCGGTTATTTTTGTTTTTGTTTTGTTTAGGGCTTTTTTGTTGTTGTTGTTGTTTTGTTTTGTTTTGTTTGTTTTGAGACTAGGTCTCGCTGTTTTTGCCTCTGGAACCGCAGACTCACATTGCCTGCGGTACTACGGACTCCAGCAATCCCCAGCCTCGGCTTCCCAGGTAGCTGGGATTGCAGGCACACACTATCTTGCCCAGCTATTTTTTTGGGACTAGGTCTCGCTACGTTGCCCCGAGCACGACTCGAACGTCAATCCCTGGTTCACTTCTGCTTCCTAGGCTGCTGCTTACAGGCACGCGCCACCATGCCCAACCAGATAAACATCTTGTATCTTGTCATTTTTCTTCTAAAGATTGTCTTTCACACTGTAGGCATTTAGTGGTCAGAGTATAGTTGTAGGATTCTGCACCTTGAACTAGATGAATGAATGTTAAATGTATATATATATATTTACACTTATAGCTACTAATAATTTCCAGAATAAATTTGAATTTAGAAAGGCATGAGGATTTCTAAAAATCTATTTTATGACATTTGAATTAAAACAGCATGAGAAAAATTTATTACAAATCACTAAAATGCCAATGGAAGAATTAAAAACAAACAATCTAAACAAAATAAGAAAACATTATTTTTAAATTGTGCTTAATGAATCAACATTGATTTATGACATTATATATGTTGGGGGGTATATATGCATTCACACCTATACGAATGCATTTTATCACACTATGCCCAACCCGCAGCACCAATAATCTCCCAACATAGTCCACTGTGCCTTTCTCCATTTTGCTCTCACTCTTCCATTTTTCACTTTTTGTAGTCTCAGTTCAGGGTTTGTTTGGTTTTGTCTGTTCCTTTATTTTGCTTTTATTGTTGATATTATGAGGAAATCATTCAATATTTAGTTCTTTCCTTCTGACCTACTTTGCTTAGCAAAATCTCCTCCAGTTCCATGTATGTTGTGACATGATAAAATTTTATCTCTTTTTTTAATAGCCAGGTAGTATCCCATCAAATGTGTGTGTATGTGTGTGTGTATCTGTATATACACACACAAACAATTTCTTAAACCAGTCTATCTACTGGTGAGCTCTGGTTGTTTCTATAACTTAGACATTGTAAATATTATTGCAGTGAACCTAAGAGTACATATATCCTTTTGAATTTTTAGTTTTCGTTCTTTAGGTGCATAGCAAGGATTGGAATTACAGGATCATATATCTATTTTTAGCATACTGAAACATTGTTCATTACACAGGAGACTTATTCACATCCTATTGTCTTATACTTAAGTTGTACTCAATTATAAAATGCTTAATTATCTACTTGTTATTTCTTTTTTATATCAATATTTAGTGTATTCCTAAATAAATGGATATTTTTAAATTTCTCAGTTTTAATTCCTTTTTTAATAATTTATATATATTTTATATATAATAATTTATATATATATATTTATATATATTTATATATATATAATAACATATATATATCACATCTTTGTATTCCCCAGGGTTCACTCTACTCATCATTTAAAAAAAAAATGACAAATTAGATGAATTTGAGATAACATGGGTGAACCTAGAAGAAATCACATTAACAGAAACAGGTCAGGAAGTAAAAGACAGAAACCAAATGGTTTCACTATATATGGAATATAAGAAAAACAAACAAAAGACCAGGAGGAAAGATCAAAACAAGCTAACAACCAAACTGTATACAACTGGGGTGGGAGAAAAATGGGTGGGAGTGTCAGAGACCGGGAGGTGGTAGTTTGTTATTTTCTAACCTATTGTTAGCATCAAAATATGCTGTAGTATTTGAAATGTAATCAAATATGGGAAATGATATCAAAGTAAAATTCAACTCTAAGAAATTGAAATGTGCTTAAGAACACAACTCTATAGTGTGTTTAGATGAAAAGAAGCTGTCATTCACATTCAGCACTGGACCTTATGGAAAGAAATCAGGAAAAATGAGGAAGGAAAAGTTATAGCTCCAGAACTGAATTAAAGTTCTAAGTCTTCCAGTAAACTCTCTTGCTGAACCTCAGTTCATTCTTTTACAAAATGAACAGTTTGTCCTAGCCTGCCTTTCTTTCATCATTAATAATTGTCAGTTGGATTCTTTACAAAGCATCTAAGGTAAGTTAATTGTTTTGTTTGAGACAGTGTCATATGGAAGGAAGTCTTTTAAAACTCCATTAATGTGTATAAAATAAGAGCAAGCATTAGTGATTAAAGTGAGTTCCAATTACTGAGAACTTTTTTATTTTGTTTCTATATAATAACTTATTTCTAAAAAACAGTGATCAAATTTGAAGTCACTATATTTCACATAAAATTTAAGTGATATTACTATTTTAAAAGAAGTATGTATTATTGATACCAGCTCACAAAAGTGACATGAACAGTAGCTTATATACCTAAAACTTAAGTTATTTAATTAGATATGTACTGCAGTAATCTCAGTTCACTCATAAATTTGTACAAAACAATATAAGTATAAAAATGCTAACTCAGAAGACTTCTGCAGCAATAGAATATGTAAGATGACAATAAATTGTCTGGAAAGCTGAATGGGTTATAAAAGAACAGTTTTATGATTGAATAATCCAAATTTTGGAATGTTAGGTATGCAATTTTCATGATAAAAAGGTGGTGTGCAATTTAGGAACAGAAGTGACTGACAATTTAAAATACGCTTCTTATTAAAGGATGCATTGAACAGATGTTTGATCACCAATAAATCTTATCAGTTTCATCATATTTGTACTTGTTCTGTTCATGATTACATGAGGCAGGATGCAAGCAGATTGGTGTGGTGTTAAATACTTCATTTTTGCTTTTGGCTCTATTTTGATTGGCTTTTTAATTCATAGAAATTCAGTAGGTTGAATTAGAGATTTTAAGAGGTGACTGCAGGACCCTTTCCCTCTCATTTTAAAATAGTATCTGCTTATGAAAACCATGTTGGAGGAAAATGACTAAAAGGTTTGTTTAGGGGAAATTTCTTGCCAGCAAACAGTAATCTGTATTCCCTCCCATCTGAATATTCCCCATACTAATATGTTGTCTTCCCAGCAAAATTCCATTCTCAGTTCTCCACTGTGACTTTGTACTTAGTCAAAATTTCTCCCAATCCCTCACTGACTCACCCCTCAGTAATACTCTTTGAATATCACATATTTTTAATTCATATTTCCAAGTCATTTTTCTATATTTTGCATATTCCCTTGCTATTAATTTTTAATGTGAGCACAAATATAGGAAATCAAGTAGCACAAATGCAAATGGCAGCTTACATGCTAACAAAACCTACTTAAAGTATAAATATGTGACTGAATAAGGACATTTATCATTTATGTGTATCATTTGTTAAATGATTTAAATAATCATCCCAATATGATGAGACTATTATTTAATATAGATATGATAAAATCAAGTTTATATATTGCACGTGTGTGCAGTATGTGCATCTTTGTCTCAAATTGATAATTTTGTCATATGTTTACTAACTGGCATTTTAGAATATACTAGTTATTATAATTGAAAAGTCATTTTATAATTTTTAAGGTTATTTTTATAAAAGCTTTCTGAAAATTCAACTACTTAGAAATTGGGGGGATTATGACATTATGTTAAGGTAGTACAAAGCTACTATTATTCTTCCTCCTACTAATAGCCAGCAATGTAGTAAGTAAATTTCTATCTAGTGAAGAAATTGAGTTAATTTCCTTTGTATTGATTTTTTTTGAAGGGAAAAATGTTTCTCACTAATAGAATGAACTGTGATATACTTGTGTGATTTAAAGGCTACTGACAACACTACCTTTAAAAATGCCTTTTTAAAAAATGTTGATAAATTAAAACAGTAATAGTTAATCTGGTTTTTCTTGTTTGATTATATAACCCCCTGAAAAAACTCACCAGTGCAGGATAACTGGAAAATAAGATACAAAGAAGGAATTTGAGAGGACTAATCCTATTAAATACATTATAGCATGCACAATACATCAATTAAGTGTTTGTATATAAGATTTTTAAAAGTGCAAATGATAGAAGAGTGTTTTAAAAATCACAAATGATGCTATAAAAGATGATTTCCCTTATGTGAACTTCAAGATTAAATATTTTGGATATAGCAAGTCATGTCCACATATTAGAGTAATACTCTTATGTAAATGAAAACTCATTTAAGAAAATTTAAATGACTGCAGTTTTTCTGAAGGATGGCTTTGCAGTGGTTACTCTTGATGATGATGGCTCAACTAGGCATGTTCCGAATATACAAAGGAGGGAAGCATTGTCTAATTCTTTTTTCTCTCTCTTTTTTAAATGTTCACAGCTCTTTCTAAAAATTTTTCATTAATCATTTTGTTTTTTACTTATTTATGTCCATACTATCTATCATCTATCTATCTATCTATCTATCTATCTATCTATCTATCTATCTATCTATCTATCTATCTATCTATCCATCCATCCATCCATCCATCATCTATCTATCTATCTATCTATCTATCTATCTATCTATCTATCTATCTATCTATCTATCTATCTATCTATCTATCTATCTATCTATCTATCTATCTATCTATCTATCATCTATCTATCTATCTATCTATCTATCTATCTATCTATCTATCTATCTATCTATCTATCTATCTATCTATCTATCTATCTATCTCTATCATTTTCCATCTATCTTTATATTACATCATTGAATTCCCTGGGGTTCTCCCTCCACCCCATCACTGGAAAACCTTCATCTCTATCTTCCTGAGCTCCTTCCTTCCCCGATCTCCCCCTCCCCCTACCTCTTCCCCCCTCCCCAACAGCCAGTGCCTTCTCTGCTGTCAGCTTACCCTGTTTTTTCCTGGCCTTTTGTTTGTCACTCCTACATCCCACCTATAGGTGAGATTATATAGTTTCTTTTTCTTTCTGACTTATTTTTGCTAATATAATTCCCTCTAGGTTTATCAATTTTATCACAAATGCTTCATATATGTCAGTTTTGATTGCAAAAAACTTTTCCACTGTGTAAATATACCACATTTTTTTTTAACCATTCATCAGTTTGGGGGCATTTGGTTTTTTTCCATATATTAGCAATTGTAAATAGTGCTGCTATAAGGTTCACAGTTCTTGATGCCTCATTTCTCTTTGTTTCTTTCCCATTATTTTTATCTTTGGTTAAAGTTTTGCCAGATTTTCCTTCTAGAAATTCTGCATTGATTTATCTTCCCTCCATGAATATATGATAAAGTTCAATTTTTGAAAACTCAAATGTATAGGTTTTTGCTTTCAAAAAATGAGGCTTAAAGTTATTTGATCAAAAATTGCATCTCAATTTCATTTATATTTATTTGATTTTAATGCGTTTCCAAATACTTTCTCACATTTGATGCCTTTTCTATAATATTTTTAAGTAAATTCATGGTATAGAGTTTCCTTTTCTATCTTTTTATCCATGGTTATTAATATCTAGCTATATATAATTTTCTTTATATAAAGAGAGAAACTACCTCACTGTGAGCTTAAAAACCACTCACATTTTTAATATGTGTATAGTTTTTAAAAATATATAAATCTTCATTCTATTTTTTATTTTATTTTGGATAGAGTGTAAGTTGATAAATTTCAAAAATTCCTATATTTTATTATTGTGGAACATGGAAGCAGGTAGAGAGATAGAGCTTCAGGTAAGAGGAACACTTCCTATCTCTCTAGCTCATGCTGGCACACAGAGGGTGGTCGATAGCACATCTCTCACCTGTAATCTAGCCTCCTAACCTCTTTGGAATGTCCCAAGAGATATATGACCTATAAGTAATGACTGTTGCCCCCAAAGGCAAATTCTCCTGTTATCGCTCATCCCCGCATCCTGCCTTCTGCATGTCACATACGCTTTGCTACTTCCTCATTACATCATTGTAACATTTCCTGGCTGGGGTATATAAGTGACACCTTGACTTCATTAAAGTTGAACACGGACATGCTTACAGGATCCCTGTTCTGTGGGCTAGCCTCACAGATTGTTATCAGTCTCTTCCGTCTCAATTTCGTCTTCATTCCACATACAATTCCTAACAATTATGACTTAAAATCATTTTTATATCCAAAATTCTCAATACTATTTAACATTTTAACATATGTCATACCTATAGAGAAATGAGTTGAGGGAAATGATATCAAATTCTAGTTGATCTTTCCTTATTTCCTTTACAAAACTTGTCATATAGTTTTCGAAATAATAATTATAAATTTCTCACAGATTGTGGCTATCATCATTGTAGTTTCCGTATCTTCACCTGATATTATAATAAATAATACATTGAATAGTCACTGAATGTTTTTGACTGAGTGAATAAACATTGATATGTACATAACAGAAACATAATAAATACTTTATAGCTTTTAATGATGATTGTTCACTGTTTTTATCGATGTACTGAAGACTATAATCTTTTTAATATTTTGTTCTTTTTCAGGTATACTATGATAACTTAATGTGAAATAAGTTTTTCACTATCTAAAGATGTTATTGCATTAGAATTGTTTGAATTTCCTAAGATTTTCTTTGGATTGTAGCCCAGAATTTCTCTTGGTGGTGTTAATTTTTTGTCCACAGACATATACAGTTTTTATAATCTGTAGTTGATATATTAATATAGTTCATACATAGTATACCTTGGAATGATTTTAAACATGTTTATCAATGAACAAACAAAAAAGGTTAACATAATTTATTCCCCTCATGAGGCACTATCTACCTCATAGTCAATTAGCGTATATATTGTGACCAAATTCTAACTGCAAAAAAAAAATATATCCTCTTTTTTTCAACATGAGCATATTGTGACAAAGAAATCTGACATATGGAAATCAGGTATTTTGAAGAAATCTTCTTTGATAATTTATGTAAAAGCATCATAGGAATTAGTGGTGACTCTGTTGGTAAACATATGCTGTACTTCAAAGGAAATGAGTGTTGACTTAATATATCCTAGGGATTCTCTTTAAACTAGGTCAGATTTGATAATGATATTAATATTACCTTATTAATTTGAAATATTAATATTTAACATGGCATATTAGCATTCACAAAGTATAGAAACTTACATATACAACAATTAACAAAAGCAAATTTCTTAAGGCAATACTATATTACTTTTAGAGAATGCTTTAGACTGGATTTCCTTATAACAAATTCAACTTGAAAGTAGTCTCCTAGATATGATTACATGATCATGCCAGTTTATTTTTCATTTTAAATACATATATCATATAAGACCAAATTTTTATGATTTCCTTATAGTAGTTATTTACAATTTGGGATTTCTTCTATTTCTCAGGAATAAGGAATCCTTGGGATTCCTTCACCATAATATGTGTTGAGCATATATACATATATTCTAAAATTTCTCAATTGGTTTGTCTCCATAAAGCAAATAATTGATGTTCAGAAGCTAGATTTAATTAAAAGGATGTCAAAAAATTGGATGTTGAATCTGAATGACTTGGGAGTAGGATTGTTTTCTATATGATTTTGAAGTTTGTAATTAAACAAAACAGCTTTGGATGGAACGATGATTTAGCATTCCTAACTGAACACCCACATATTTTAAACAAACTTATAATTAGCATATTCTTGGTGATTTGCATTTACAGAACCTATGCTTTGGGTTTTACACCCAGCTATTTAAATCTAGGTAAGTAGGCAGGCAAATAAGCCGATGGATCTGGGTACGTGACCAAGAAAAGAGGAAAAAAGGCATTTGATCCCAATAAAATGTCTGTTAACTTTTATAATAATCTACTAATGGTCATTCCAGTTGCTGTTAGTATAGTTGAGTATACGCTCAACAAAAAGCAACCTTGTGAGTGGAAAGGAGGTAATATGTGAAGGAAGGTAGACCCAAAAGGAATGCATTTATTTGTGGACCTCAAAATTTTTATTTCATTGGAATATAAACTAATCACTTTTTGACTATGTGATCAGTTTTGATTATGTGTATTTATGTCTAAGAAACAATGCAAAGTTTAAACTAATATTTTTCCTTTAGGTTCATTGAAAGTTATTCTAATATAAAATCAACAACTAAGAGAATGAAATTACACTTTAGCACATGATCAAATAAAATATGTGCATAGTTAATCAGGCATTAAAAGTCAATAGAGTTTGTACAGGCCAAAGATAAAGATGCAAGAAGAGATATTAATATAAATGTTAAGTAATTATCATGTCCATTAAAAACTGCTTTTTAGAATAGCATTTTTTTAAAGCTAATCTTTAGCATTTTTAAGATCATTTTGGTAGAATGGGACATCCAACAGTCTGCAGCACAACATCCCCAAGCTTTATTATGACAATTGTCATATACACCTCCCTCATGACTCTCCATTTGTGGGAAAGGCACTGCAGTGATAGGAAACAGAATATAGAAGAATTCTATCAGAAATGGAAGGAAGAGCAGACTCACACCCTGATTGACAGAACAACTGTTGCCATAAGGGATGATTCCTCCTATTCTGTTCTCTGTTCCTCTTCCTGCAGGAACAATGACCCCACTTTCACCTAGTTTCCCAGGTCCCGCTGGCCCCTGTATAATGCCAGCATTCTTTATGTGGGACCCTGCCCTGATGCCATGATTGACCGTCCTTCTCCAGTGATGATGGCAGTAGAACTTGCTCCTGGAGTGTAGCCTCCTATGGGAGGCTGGACCTGGACCCCTTGAGACCTCCTGTCCCACTCATGATGGTGCCCAGTGGCATGAGACAGAAACAGAGAGAAAAGACCCTGTTTCTATCAGTTTTATGTTACTTGCTCTACTTTACTAGGAACTGGTGCTGTTAATCTGTGTGTTTTCTAACAGCATAACAAGGAAGAGTTGTTCCCCCTTTCTATCAGAGAAGGAACTCTGTGAGAGTTGTGAGAGGACAAAATTGAAAAGGGAAAATGCAATGTTCATTTGTATTACAAAATGTGAAAATAAAATTGTCAACTTTCAAAGAAAATTATTTTGACTGATGACTAACAACTTTGGTGCTTTTAGGAGATTGAATCTTCTATTATTCAAAGTAGTATCAGACTCTTCTATTATTAAATATGTTTACCAATAACCCAATCAACAAAATGTTGTATTTGCTAAATTATTTTTATTACAGGGCTCAAATAGATATTAAATTGGAAGATTTTTTCTTCACTCCTTTCTCCCTGTCAAGTCTCACATCAGCATTTCTCCCCTTCAGATAAACTGCTCCTCATTTCTATCTAATCTTAAACTTCTTGAAGCTATTTTCATGCATACTGCTTAGTATGTGAAAGTGTATTTTAGAGTACTGGAGCACCTTCCAACATCTTACAAAATAAAAGATTTATCTTAAAAATAGACACACAAAAATGTCTATTTTGACATAGTAGTTCATATCATTTTGAATTTTTTTTCTAACTATATTCTTCAGGAAATTCCTAATAAGTCCATACACATGTACATAAGAGTACTAAATATGATTTCTAGGATATTTTAATTTGCTTTTTAAAAAGAAGATTTGGTAGTATTTTTTTACATTTAAATTTATATTTTACAGCTCAGTGTGTAAGTTGTATATAACTCACTTAATTTACCAATGTCATTGACAATATTCGTTAACTTTTAAGAAGATTGCCTACACTATAAATTTATTTATCTTTACTATAATTTCCTCTAGATTTATTTGGATAATGTATAGAGGATTTGGGGAAATGGATCATAAAATTATTAGATAATATTTTGAATAATTTCCTAATAGTTTCCTTGTAAAAAGAAATCTATCATTTTCATTCTTTTCTCACAGTAATCCTCCCAGTTGTATCCACATTCTCTCTTTCCCATTTCTGACTACACCTATGGCTTCAATTCCATGAAGAAAGACAAGCAATTTTGAAGATCTTTTATGGATTAGTAAAAGCAGTGAATGAGTTTACTGGGGGTCAGGGGAAGGAATTGCATATTTAACCAGAATAATAAGTGAAAATAATTGTGAGGTAGAAAAATGTTTGTTTTATGTAAGAATAACTCCCAATTCCTTTTTTCTTTTAATTAAGAAATCCTTTTATGCTGAGCAAGTGCTGAATAAAAGAATTCTATTTTAAGCAAAAATAATTGGTAACTTCAGTTATAATTATCTATTTTTGTTGTGTTTATTTTCTTCTTTATTTCTTGTGTTCTCATTGTTATATTTTTCCTTGTATAAAGATAAACTTCAATTGGAACACTTCATCAATATAACTTTTTAAAAAGGTCAAATTTAGCATATCAATAGGCCAACTTTTAGATAGAAGGATTTACCAGAGATTCATCTCATCTATCGAGTAATATGGATTTTCAAGTAAGTTTCATGATGCTTTTAGTAAAAATTGAAAAAAACAGGAGACTCCTCATATGAAATAATATCCACATACTGACCAGATGAATTAAACACATATCAGAAACCTGGCAGTTTCTCTAACCACCAGACTCATATTCAAGGATTTATTCAACCTCTATGTATTGAAAAAGGTGCTGCAAAATTAATATATCAAAACTGAATTCATAATACTTTTTACAAAAATAAACCTGTTTTTTCCATAATAATTTACATTTCATAAATGACAATTTTGTCTTTTCAGGTTTTCAGGCTCTTTTTCTCACAGTCTACATCTAATTTATCAGAAAATTCTGCATATGTTCTTTTCAAAATGTATCTGGAATGTATCATTTCTTACTGTTGCATTACCCTTCCATGCTTTGGTCTTTCTGTTTGTGTACTATCTTCCTAACCTGACTCCTGACTCTTTCTTAACAACCAGAGACATTCTTTAAAAAACAAAAAGACAGATTATGTATTTCTTCTCACAAATCCACCAGAGGCTTTCATTCCATTGTGTTAGAGACAAGATCTTACAATTGTTCTTTCACGGTCTTCTTCCACACTATTCCTACTATATTGACCGTCCAAAATTTACAACTCACAACATAGTCACACTTCAGAGTTTTTACAGCAGTTCATTTCTTTGCAATAATTTCTCCCATTTAACTATACAATTTACTCCCTTACTTTCTTCAAAACTCTAACATTTCAGTTTCTCCATACACCTTTTCTCATCTTATTTAACATAGCATATAACACATATTTTCTTTTCTTTTCACATGTTTATTTTCTTTCATATCCCTCCCCAGTATGGAAATTCAATGAAGGAAATTTTTTTTCCCTCTTTTGTTCATGGCTGTATATCTTGTTCCTTGAAAACTCAATGCTTATACAAAGAGACACCTGTACTCAGATGTTTATTGCATCTCTATTTATAATTGCAAGGACATGGAAACAACCCAAATGTCCCAAGACAGATGAATGGATGAAGATGTGGTATATATACACAATGGAATATTACCCATCAATTACAAATGACAAATTTGATGTATTTATTTTAACATGTAGGTACCTAGAAGAAGTCATATTAGCAGAAACAAGTTAGAGAGAAAAAGACAGAAACCAAATGGTTTCACTAATATATGGATAATAAGAAAAACAAGCAAAAGGCCAGGAGGAAAGGTCCAAACAAGTGAACAACCAAACTAAAGAACACAACTGGGGGTGGGGGGAGTTAGGAGGGAGTTGACAGGGAGGAAAGGTGGTGGGTGATCCCCGGAAAATATAAAGATGTAAAACATATACATACATACATATATATATATATTAATTAATTAATTAGTTAAAAAATCCTAAGACAAAATACATGTCTAATAAATACATGCTGGTAAAATATATGTTTATATTTTAAATTGTATACAGGTAGCTTAAAGGAAATAATCCAAGAGGATTAAGAACGTCATCAACTTGCTTTATTTATATTATTTAATGGCAATTAATTGATCTTCATAAATTCTCCATTGTACTTCAAGGAAATGTCAAAGATCATTACAAATAAAGATATATCCTGAATACGTCATTTTATATTTTTTCTATCTATAGGTTCAACTCTGTGTAAATGCTTATTAAGAGAAAATCATGAACTGACATCAGAAAGATGGCAATAGTTTCCCAGTTTCATAGAAAAACATAGAAAAACATGAGCAAAAATCCAAATGCCTTTGTGCAAACTGCAAAATTTAAGACAAAGACTAAAGCATCTCCCTTGATGAACCCCCAGAGAGAGAGAACGGAGAAAGAGAGCGAGCTGAGAGAGAGACAAAGAGGGAGAGAGGGAGGAAGGGAGGGAGGGAGGGGAAAGAGAGAGAGAGAGAGAGAGAGAGAGAGAGAGAGAGAGAGAGAGAGAGAGAGAGAGAATTTGCATCTGGAAGATAAGAGCAGCAATTCATTGTGACCATTTTGAGCATCCCACAGCAGGCACTACGGAACACCAAGTGGTATATAGTTTCTCAGTGGGAAAATAGATAACTGAAGATGGGCATCCATTTTTCTTAGTGTTAAGGGACAATCCTCAGGAAGTCCACCTTGTTTTCAGCTCACAGCCATCACTGGGGAAGTAATGGGGTTAGATCATTAAAAATGGTGGGGATTCAGAGCGTTCAGTAGCATACAGAGCTGGGTGAACCACATTCTTGCTGTGTCAGTCTCCAAAAAGAGACACCAGATAGCAATTCTGATCATTTGCAGACACATATCAGTGTAATTCTCTCTCTGAGAAGCTAACAAGGTAGTCAAGACAATCTTACATATTTTGAGCCTCAAGGCAAGGAAGATACTAGCTGAAAGTTCAATTTTTAACTCCATCAATATATTGAAGCAAATAAGTTACTCTGTACAACTACCCAGCAAAACTTCTGCCACTGTTTACCAGGGAGCAGAGAAGTTCAGCACATGATTTCATCCAGGCATGGAACCAAGCCAACAACATTGACAAGTGCTGAACAAACAATGAGGTTAGCATCTTGACTGGGGAAGTCATCAGAAAACTCAGGTTGACAGAGTTGCTCCTACAGATTCCATCAGGCAATAAGTGAAGCCAGGATTACCACCCAGTGGAAAAGCAAAATCATTCATTCCTAGGAAGTCTCTGGGTAGTTGCAAGGACAAGAAGTGAAGCCAACATCCACACAACTATCAAGTAGAACCTTCAGTCCTGCTGGATGAGAAACCCTGAATAGGGCCCCAAAGAAGTTTTGGTTTCCAACCTAAAGCACTAGTCAGCTGATGTTTTGTTTAAGGCACCACTAACACAATTGATAAAAAAAAAATAAGCAAATAGTACTACAGCAATCGAAAATAATTTGGCACAACAACAACAACAAAAAATCAGCAAAATGAAAAAGCAAGTGAGAATGAAAAAAATAATGACAAATTATCTATCTGATAGGGCTTGATTGTGTAGAGAACTCAATTTATTAGAAAAAAAAATCAGACTACAATTGACCAAAGGGATGAGGCTTGCGTTGTTCAAAGTAGATACACATAGCTAAACAGGTACATGAAAAGGTGCTCAACATAATAATCATCAGGGAAATGCAAATTAAAATCACATTGAGAGAGCATCTCATACTTTTTAGAATGACTATCATCAAAGGCAAGAGAAAATAAACAGTAGGTTGGATATAGAAATGTATAATATTTATGGAAATTGAAATTTGTGGAGAGCCATTAAGGAAAACAGTTTGGAGTTCCCTCAAAATAAAAACTAGAACTACATTTTATTCAGCAGTCCCATTTCTTGGTGTATCTCTGAAGGAAATGAAATCACCATCTCAAAGCATATCTATACTGTCATGCTCACTGCATGACAATTTATAAAAGAAGTTTAAGGTCCAGATAGATGAGAAAACTGAGACATAGATAATTGAAAACTGCCTGCAATGTAAGTCTTTTGGCAAACTGCTTAAGTACCTGAACAGACTCTATTTGTTTTTGTCAAAGTTTTATCCTTGTTATGTGAACCTGTCGAACCTGTCATCAAAAACATTTTCAAAAGCTTGCACTTACCCCCAAAAAAGGGGGATTTTCTTTTTTGCCCATAACCTTCAAAATATGAGAAAGTCAATTCCTTATTTCCTGGGAAATTTAGATAAGTTTTGTTTAAATAAGTGCTTAATTACCTTTACCTGATCAGAATATATCTCCTGTAGTTACAATCTAATTTATTTGTACTCTCTGAAGATGGAAAAATACTTCATTATTTCACAAGAGGTGAAGACCACTCTGAACTGCAGATACATAAACACAGAGGGAGCTTAAATCTTCAATTTTACAATTTCAGCAACAGGTCAAGAGTACAAACAGAAATACAAGGATTCATTTCAGATTTCAAAAAGTCTTTCTCCTCACTAGACATAAAATTCCCTATTGATTTGAGTTTCAAATAGACAAATAGACAAGAAAAACAAAAGATTAACTAGCTTACTATTGCCTTCTCATGACAGATAATTTATCTCTGTCATACATCTACAGAGATCATCAAACACTCAGACTATAAAACCAAAATCTCTATCACTTCTGCCACCAAAGGGAATAATTTATCACATATGCATGAACCAGTAAACAAAATAAACCACAGCATACAATCAGTAAAGAAAAATTTCTTAAAAAGCTTTAAAAGTGAAAGTTCTAGTGTCACTTGTTATTCTCTCTAGGAGGCAACATACATACATCTTCCCTATCATAAGGTAACATTCCTTAGTCATCCTTAAAATGGAGTTTAGCTCTCTCTCACGGGTTAACTTGGGTCAGTTGGACTAACCTCCAAAAATTTTGGAACAATTTTGAGTGAACTCTCATACACATTAAATTGAACATGTGTTAAAATTTAATTTTTTCATTAAGAGGGAACCAGTAAAAGTAATTGCCATTTCAAAGGAGAATTCCAAGTATACATGTTACAGGTAATCAGAAATGCCAATATTGTTTTGTAACAAAATACAAAACTGGTCCCTTCTATGTGTGTGTGTGTGTATATATATATATATATATATATATATATATATATATATATATATATATATATATATATATTATAATGATATAATATATCATTATATCACCTCTTATGAGATAATGAAGTATTTTTCCATTTTCAGAGAGTACAAATAAATTAGATTGTAACTACAGGAGATATATTCTGATCAGGTAAAGGTAATCAAGCACTTATTTAAACAGAATTTATCTAAATTTCCCAGGAAATAAGGAATTGACTTTCTCATATTTTGAAGGTTATGGGCAATATATGTGTGTATATATATAGATATATATACATATATATACATACACATATATATATACATATATATACTGGTCCTTTCTGTGTGTGTGTGTATATATATATATATACATATATATATATACATATATACACACATATATATATCCTAGTGAGAAAGTAGTATATATATGTGGAAATATATATATATTTAGATCTATATGGACATATATATTATATATAATGGAAATATATATATTTCCATATTTTGAACACAATTATTTGCACCACTAATTTCAGGTATTTTCTTTCTTAGCAAAGTTACAAAATAATAAAGGGTAATGAAAATTTAGGTCCCTATAATATCAAAGAAACCTGGGAGGTGTCTCTAAATACACAGGAAAAAACAAAAGTTTTTTGAGAGTTTCTCAGACTCTTTTTCTCAGTGAGATTCCAGCACAGGTGACTAGCGGATGTAGCCCTGAGATGTAGTGCACATGTGCAAAGAGCAGTAAATAATATGGAATCTTGGTGCATAGTTTGCAATGGGTAAATGTATTTCTATAAACTAGATCTAAACTTGACCCTATGCTGACTTTATCTATAAATAATATAAAAGCTGCTAGGGCTCCTCTGAAAAGGTCTCTCATGAGACTTTTACTGGTCATGGGGTCATTGCTGTGGCCCAATCCCAGGAGTCTACCACTCTGGATGCTGCCACTGTTGCTATTTGTGTATCTCCTGCTTCTCACATATGTGCTTCATGATCCACAACGTTTGTATATAGAGAACACCAAGTATTTCGCTTTAAGTATGCCATATGCTATAAGCCCCTTTCAAAATCTTTCCCTTTTTTTTCTGACACAAAGACTTCCAAAAAAGGAAGTTCTGGGCCGGGCACCGTGGATCGTGCTTGTAAGCTTCAGCCTATGAAGCGGCCCGGGCTAGGGATCGCGGTTCGAGTCCCGCCTGGGGCCTGTAGCGAGACCTAGTTCCAAAATAATAGCAGGGCGTGGTGGCGCGCGCCTGTAATCCTAGCTACCTGGGAAGCTGAGGCTGGGGATTGCTTGAGTCTGTGGTATCCTCTGTTAACTGGTTTTGTATTTGGCAACTGGATATGCAAATATGAATCCCTCTTACAGTATCAAGTCAGTTAATAGCATTCACATTTAATTCCTTGGGACCTTCAAATGAGTAAACCATTTCTATAGATTGCTAAAGTAAAAAAGCAAAATGATGCCCTGAATCAATGCAGATTATTATGCCAATTATTGTCACCTTTTATCTGAAGTTTCACATTCATTCTTGCTCTGTCTGAGATCCCATTCTTTCTACTGAAATCAGAAGTTCGATGCTTTTAAAATGCTTCTTCTTATCATTTCTCATCCCGATCCTGCGGACTCAAGTGATCCCAGCCTCAGCATCCCAGATAACTGGGATTATAGGCATGTGCCACTGTGCCCGGGTGCTTTTTCGAGACCGGGTCTTGCTATGTTGGCCGGGGTAGTCTCAAAACCACGAACACTTGCTTCTCAGCACTTGAACTATAAGCACATGCCTATTCTATATTTCTATATAAATTGAAGGTAATAGCTTCTTCACCCTATGGCGTTTTGGTTTTAGAAAGGTCTCACAGGAACACTTTACTTTTGCATAGTGGAGGAAATCTATAGATTTCTCTATCCTAACATTTCTTGCTTTGGTTCAAGAATAACAGTGAATTACAGAAATCCCTGTAGATGGACACATCTACAGATGGCAAAAAAAAATGAAGGAAGGAAAACATAAACAGATGAGATTACATCAAAGTAAAAAGCTTCTGTACAGCAAAAGAGACAACAGGAAAAAAAAAAGCCTAACTGAATAAGGAAAAAGTTTTACCCTCCACAAGAGTGATAAGGGTTTAATAACGAAGATCCACAAGGAACTCACACAACTAAACAAAAGCAAAACAAGAAACCCAATCAAAAAATGGGGAGAACTAAAAAGACACTTCTCCAAAGAGGAAATACAAATGGCCAACAGGCACATGAAAATTTGCTCAACATCACTAGCAATCAGGGAAATGCAAATCAAAACCACAAGAGATACCACCTTACACCAGTAAGAAAGGCCCACAACCAAAAAATGGGCAACAAGTGCTGGTGTGGATGTGGAGCAAAAGGAACACTCTTACACTGCTGGTGAGAGTGTAAACTGGTCCAGCCACTTTGGAAAGCTGTGTGGAGCACCTTCAAACTAGTGCTCCACACCATTTTTGGACTACCATTTTACCCAGCAATTGCTCTCTTGGGAATCTACCCAAAGAAAACCTCAATGCATGTACAAAGGGACACCTGTGCTAGGATGTTTACTGCAGCACTATTTATAATTGCAAGGACTTGGAAAGTCCCAAAACACACGACTGGATGAAAAAGATGTGGTATGTATGCACAATGGAATATTATGCATCGGTTAAAAAGGACAAAATTGATGATTTTATGAATGTACTTAGAAGAAATCATATTAACAGAAACAATTCAAAAAGAAAAAGATAGAAACCAAATGGTCTCAATAGTATATGGGATATAGGGAAAAATTAAAATTCATCAGGAAAAGTCAAAACAATTAACAACCAAACTGAAGTACACAACTTGGGGCAGGGTGGGGGGAGTGTATAATTGGTCGGGGAGGGTAGGGGGTGAGCCCTGGGGATTACAAAGATGTGAAATTTATATATAAATAAATTATTTAATAAAAAATAGCCATGAATTAAAGAAGTATATCTAATGTCTGTTTTTCTTAATAATGAACTTTTTACTGAATCATCTCAATTTTTCCTCTTATATGAATTGCTTCTGCCTTCAAATCATTACTCTATTGTTTATGTTTTTCTGTTTATTTATTGCTTTTAAAATTCTCTTATAGTAATATTTTTCCTATAAATTTTCTTTACTATTATTATCTTTTTATTTATTCATCTCTATGTCATGGTATACATCATGTAGATGTAAATTATGTGAAATTGCATTTAAAATTATGCCATTTAAAGTTTATTTCTATTTTTCCAAAATGACAAATACAATTTCAGCTATTCCTGCATACTCCTCCTATTTATCTTTTTAATATTTTAAATTTAAGGATAGAATATTGCATAAATTCTTACATTAGATTTATTGACTACTTATTTTAAGCATTGGCTGGAACAGAGTAAATTCACACTGTGATAACAAGAAAATAGCATTAAATGCATATAGAGATCAAAGCTATAATATTCTCCTAAAAATCATTGAGTTATATTCAAATTGATCATAATAGAAATATAAAATGTTGATAGATAAAGATTTTTTTATGTACATATTTGAATAAATTCAAATGTAAGGTGAAGAATTCACCCAAGATCCAAATATCTAGAGTCCAATTGCATAGACATATGCATTGTCATTGTTTCTGTATACAAGAATTTCTTCAAATACTTCTTGTTATTTCTTACTGCCTTTCCTTTAATGTTATATAGGATTAAATTTTGTTTCTGCAAAAGTATCAGGAGGCTTTATAATCCTTGAATTCCCCCATTATTATTCATTGTCATTAGAGGATAAAAGTTGCTTCATCCTTGATGCAATCAGTTAGAAATGCCATGTGCTGGTTATAACATGGGTCACCTTGGCTATCAGCAACTTATGTGAGAAGTCAAGGATATAACAGTCAAAGGATATTCTACATTGTATTCTTTAATCTTTTAATTATATATGGAAAGAATATGAAACTCATAGATAAGAGTTATTTGTCTTTGTCACTCTGTAAAGGTCAGAGCTGGTACGAGAAACCAGATTGTTTTCACTACCATTTATGTAGGAAGAAATAACTCAAGGCTAAGAATTCCCATGAAAAATAAGAGTATATGCATATCTCTTTTTGTATTTTCTTATAGTTTCACATTCTCTACTATGACTAATATCATAGATGTATTTGTATAGTATACAGTTTAATACTACCAATAATAACAGATTCTCACTGCACTCACCCAAAGTAAAATTTTACCAATACCTTGGAAATTCTTTGCCTCTCTTGCCTCATTTCTAAACATCTATCTCTTCACCTCCTTTTTCAAATTTATTATTTCACACCTAAAGAGAACTCCAATAGTGTTTTAAGAGAGTAGATTTTAGACTTAAAGGGTTAGGTTTTTTTTCAAGACTCAGAAAGATAAAAAGAGATCTCTTTGCCCAAAGAAAATTGGTAACAATCTACACCAAGACTCAAACTGGTGAAGCAATTCAAATTCAAGGTTACAGAACGAATCTTGTAAAATATAGACACAAGACAGAAAGGAAAAAAATCAACCTAGCAAGGCTTCCACTCAGCAACACTGTTCAAAACTCAGAAATGAGGTCAGAAACTCTGATGATATTGGAAATGTTTTACTTTGTCTTTTGAAATTGAAAATGTTTTACTTTGTCTTTTATTGTTTAAAATCAGTAGATCATCAAGCAGAATGATAAACTTCTGCCTCATCGTTCAATGGATTTCTAATATCCTATTTTTTTCCAGTTCTTTGTCTAGCTAAATATCTCTCCAAGTTTGGAAAAAGGAATCATCCCTGAATTTGTCAAGTACCTGTGGTAATTTTAATCGTCAATTAAAGAAAATTTTGACACATTTATATCCAAGAGTCCTATTTAAAGAGCACATCACTTCCCCTCCTTCATTCATCATTATATTAATTTAATTTGAAAAATTAGTTTAGATACCTAATTGATGTCAATTTATATTAAATATTAGAATAAAATTTAGCAAACTTGATCCTTGGAGATTTGTTTGAATAGTGAACTGTATACCTGTTTTATACATAATAGCATAGAAATTTAACCTTGCTCTATGATCACAGGCTTATTTGAAAATATTTATAAACTCTCTAACTATAAAGAAATGCTTCTTTGTCTTAGTTTCCAATATGTCCCTCCTTTTTTCAAGGGTCCTAAAAATTTTTGTAACCACACAACTAATACAGCATAATAAATTCTGAGCCCTGAGGGAATATATTCATTATAATGATCATCCTATACTCATTTTTTCTTTGCATTTCATCTATAGAATACCTTCATTTACAGACTTCTCAAATTTCTGCCAGTGAAAATTGGTAAATTCTGAAACTACTTGGTAAGTGATCTATCTCAGATAAATTTTTACATAAGGTTATAAGGGATTTCACTGTTGTATATAGTGGTGAATTATTTAAAAAGGGAAAATAGTCCCCTGTGAAATAATAATCTACCTAGTGTCCTGTATGTGTCTGATAATATGTTTTCTTTTCTTTTCTTTTTTTTTTTTTCAGATATTAGTGATGAGAAGTTAGAGGAATGCAGTTTCTACATTCAACAGACTTCATGATATGTCATGGGCTCAATCTTACCAACTTTATCTGTGCCTATTGAAAAGTTCCATTTTGTCAGAACATATTCAATCTTCTATCATTTATCATTCCCTTTCTTTAAGATACAGAAATAGCATAGATATGCATGTATATATTTGGTGCTTCTACTCTACATGCTTTGCATTCATCTCCTAGGTTTTTTAGTAGATGCCATTTTTCTACATCAGAGGGAGAGGGAATGACTTTAAAATTGTCAAAAGTGTTTTCTAATCTTTTTAATTATTAATCAGGTTTGTTTAGACTAAGCAGATTTTATTGAGATGTATTTTAATACTTATGCTCCAGACTTTCCAACAATGTAATTCCATTGTTGCCATGAGATTAAGAACTACAACCAATTTTTCTACCAATGCTCATTCTCCATCTCTATTCTTCCTTATTCCACTATTGTTAATAACTTTAGTAATTGTATTACCAGTACCTTCCATGGATTATTGCTGCCCCATTATTTTCACCAGCAAGGAGGCTAACTCACAGATTGCCCTGATTACTCCATCAGTTCAATTCTTGGAATTTTCAAAGAGAAAATTAAACAGAGCTTAAGGAGATCATATAAAAATTGTGGGTAAAACTATAGGAAATACTAAAGGAAAACTATGTGGTAACTAACAATATTAATTATAAATTCATTCACAGACTTCAAAGAAGATAGGAAGGCGGTAAATGAAAGCTGGAGAGTATTTAAATTTGAAAGAAGGGGGCCCAAAATAACTATGGCTACAGGTAGATAATTGATGCCACTATTCAACTATATACTGATGGGGAGATAACCAAGAAAAAATATTTTTCCAACCTTTCCCCCCAACCTATCAATCTCCTGCCAGTATTTTGTATTATGCAAACTCAACTAGAAATCAAGAGGAAAGCAATTTCAAATAATTCAACAAAAACAATTTAGCTTCATTGAACTCAGAAGAGTGTTTCAGAAATGATAAAATATATTAACTATCTACTCTCCTGTCAAACATCACTAACTAGAATAATAGTTGTGTTTCCATTGTTTTCCTTTAAGTTTACATACAAGATAGGGGAACATATATTCAATGTTTTAATTCTAGGCATTTTTGTTTCCTTACTCTTGTATTACCCTTTATTAATCTTAGCTATTTTCATGAGACTAGACTTCTATTCAGGTTGCTACTCATTAAGTACCTCTATTTAGACCTGAATCCCACAACCTCTCTCCCTATACCTTGACCATTTAATGGAATCAACCACTGATTACATCTCCTGTGTATAAAGAAAGATGATTTTTTGTTGAACTCAATAACATATCCGAGAATATGCTCTTTTCTTTGTAATTAAAGAAATGAAGAAAGAAAGGGGACTACATGTGTAAACTCTACCACTTAAGTCAGTTCCACTGTGCATTTTGCCAGTGAAAGGTAATGTTTTCTCTTCACTCACAGTCACAGATATCTAAAAGTCAGCACTTGTTTTTGTCGATAAAAGAAAGTCAAAACCTTTTGAATTTCTCTGTTTACAAGCTCAATTAGTGTCTGTCCTTTCCACAATATCTTTTATTTCAATGTATTACTCTGTTCCCATAATTATTTTGCTTGTTTTTATACCATGCAGTATAATAAATACCTGTTTCACTAGTATTTTAGTTGCTTCAGCATAAAATTGAGTCTCAGTTATGCTTTATATATCATATTCAGCAAAGTTACTGGAATCTCATAAGTATTCAATGAATATTTAGTCAATAATGAGTGAATGGCTATATCTTTATAACTGAAAAAATACATTGCTGAATAAGAATTATTCATATGATTGTTAGGACCTGGAAATTCTCCAACATAATGGCCAGCAGATTGAACTCCAGGGAGCTCAGTAGTAACATATTCTTGTTTCTTCTAATATAATGATGGCACTTGACTATGTAAGTAGTATCTTACAGTCAGGTTAATAACTCATTTTTCCATCTTGGTAAACTGGTCTCTAGTCAAAGTAATATATATTTCTCTTTCTCTGATTTATATATGTTGCTCAACTTAATAATTTAGATGTATCTCAAAGTCATGAATGTGAACATTTTCCTAACATTTTTATTGCCTAAACATATTTAGAACTTATCATTTGGAGAATAAACTTTCAAAGGCAAAAAATTTATCTTACATATTATCAAATTTTATGAACATGTTTTCAGCAGCATAAATTTTACTTCCTTTGAAATTACTAAAGGTCATTCAAAATCAAATCAACTAAATCAAATTTTTTATAAAATTGGATAAAACTATTTGAACCAAGTAAACAATGGCCATATCAAAGAAGATCACTAATTTAGGTCATGACTATACCAAACAGATATCTAAAAAGTAGAAAATAAAATGAATAAACATATAAGAGAATAACATAAAAAACACAAAATAGCATACAAATGCAACCTTTTTATAATTGCATTTATTTTCAGCTCAGACTTTCAAATTTTTATTTATTTCAAAATTTGATTTTAAAATGAGAGAAAATGATGGAAATTTGTTTAAACAAAATATCTGTTTTTTTGATATAGACAAACTTGTCACCACTTTACCGCTCAGTTTTCTGAATTAATCTAATCAGGCTGCTTAAAAAAAAATACCATAGGCTGAGTAGTTTAAAGAACAAAAACTGGTTTTCTCTTAGTTTTGGGAGACTCTAAGGTTAAGACACCGGTAGATTCAGTTTCTGGTAAGACCTCTCTGACTTCTACAATGTTACCTTCTTGCTTGCATGGTGTGGAGTAAATGAGTTAATCACACTTTTCACACTTTTTTATGCCACTAACTTTGGTGGCACTTCTTCTACCACCATCACCTGCAGCCTTGATCATGTTAATTCAGAAAGCAACAAGGAACATGGGCAGGAGGCACCTACATTTGAAACTGTGGACACCTGGGTTCAAAGAGGATGATCACGAGCCTAGAAGCAGGGATAAAAGTGGCAGTAGCAGGGGTAGGCACAACTACACACCTATTGTGACTACCAGTACGGTGAACAGCAGGACAACTACAGAAG